>VXBO01014604.1:0-59838 GCA_013400135.1 Rhinoptilus africanus
TTCAAATCTAGTTTAAAGACCTAGTTTAAACTTCAACTGTGGACTCTGCTTCCAGATTTCAGGCCAAAAATTCTGAACCAACTGTTGTTTCAGTATTTTGCTTTGAGCCAATTTGTATATTGTGTAAGATGGTTTTGTTTACCAGTATTTCAAACGCAACAACTATCCAAGCACTAACTTTCTCTGCAGAGTAAAACTCAGCTGCAGGACAAACGACGGGTACACACGCTATAAAACAGTGCCATCTAGTGCACTCTGGATGTTGCATGAAACAACCTTTTTCCCCAAGGAAAAACATCCTGAGGGTAATTGCTGGACACATCTTTAGCACAAAGATTCAGGTTTCGATTGTTTGTAAAATTTAGGTCTGGGATAATGCAAATTAATTTTATCTGTTCAACATACAAGGTCTTTCATTAAATGCTTATGCAGAGAAAATATTTGCCCTACAAAAAACAACAAATTCCTAGCCACCCCCAAAATTAGGCATACATTTATCACGGCAGTATCAGTTTCACAGCCTGTGTACTGAATTTTCCTAAGGAAGAGTAAAGCAATCAAAGAAGAATCATTAGCGAGTCTCAAGTAATGAGACTGGTTATGATTGCTCATTAAAATGTTCTCATAAGGCATTTATAAGAGCTAAACATCTAAATTTACAAACCACTGTTTTGTTCATGAGAGCAACATTTGCAATTAATACAAAAAGCCTAAAGATGTTACTTATAGCACAGAAGATTTGAAAAATAAAACCTGCCAGAGCAGCACCAGGTGATCCTCAGCACACCTGTGAGCAAGCTCCAACCAGAGAAGCAGCCAGGAGCATTTGCCCAAATTCTCCACGTCTCTGCCATGATAGTACATGCTTAGTGTTACGCAAGGCAAAGGAGGTGGTCTACTCTAAGAGCTTAATGTGCAGGAGTATGGTCCATTTCAAAATTAAACCACTTTTCAATCTGGACAACAACTAATTTCCTGCTTATGGTATGATACATTGCAGTGTGTGCCAGCCACCAAAAAGGGGGGCACATACTCCCATAGCCCTGTCACAGAATAGTGATTCTTCCAAAGTGCCCATAGGAAGCTTTCTACATCTGCCTGCTCCTGGATGCTCCACCAGACCCTTTTGGACATTGCTTGCCAGTGTAATTTAAAAGGCGCTGGATACCCCATAAGGAAGGATATAGGTTGCCCAGGGAAGCTGTGGATGCCCATCCCTGGAAGTGTTCAAGACCAGGTCAGACAGAGCTTTGAGCAGCCTGGTCTAGTGGAAGGTGTCCCGGCCCATGGCAGGGGGCTGGAACTAGATGATCATTAAGGTCCCTTCCAAGTCTAACCATTCTATGATTCTATGAAGTACAACTTGTACAAAAAGGACAAAACACAAAGTTTGTCCTTGCAACGCTCTGTTAAAAGCTGGTTTGGTTTTGATCCCAAATATATATCAATATTTTCAGCCACACTTGTCTGAGTTGTAATTTCAGCAATTCTCCCACAGCGTGTTGTTCTTTTCAGGGGTATTAGTATGCTAGAAATGTACAGGCTGTAACAGTGATAATTCAATAGGCAGATGTCTTCCTCTGAACCTGCAGGGATCCAGCTTATCCACGTCAGCACAAAGGACCCTGGTACCACTGGAGGTCCTGCCCATTGCACAAGGTGGATAGTCTTAACTGTTTGCCCTGATTTAAAGGTTCTGAGGCTGTTTCAGCTCAAGCAAATATGTCAACTCAGGTGTCTTGGATTAAGTCCAGGTATAATTGCATTCTTCCTGTCTATGTTCCCTTTTTGCTTTCAGTTGGATAAACTATTCTTCATGCTACAGCCTAAATTGTGTTTTGCTGCTCTGCATGCTAAAAAGCTGCCATATTCCACCCCAAACTTGGCTGAATTTGAAGGCTGGATTAACTGTTCTTAATGTATGCAGTTTCAAACTGGAATGCACAGTCCATTATGAGTTTTAGGATAATTGTTATTTAAAATAGCAGTTTGCCTCTGGTATCTTCATCTTACACTCAAGTCTTGAAAGAAGTATACAAAAAAATAGACCACTGTGGAGAGTGGGTTAATAACGACAATGAGCCAAAAATCAGTGTTTGTTTAAAGTCCGATTACTGCAATGTTTTTCTGGAGGGGGCCAGGAATTTTCGGAAATAAGGAAAAAATAATCCACTTACATCATAGAAAGCTGGAATCACATCAAAGGCTATGAAAGCTCAGAAACTGGCAGCTCGAAATCAGCTAAGAACTGAAATGAATTTATACCTTTTTTGAATCATTGCTCCAGCTCTATTAAACAACAAACTAGCAATTTCACAACCTTTTGTTACTTTTCAGAAATTCCTCTCTTGTCCTGGTGTCTAAAATCATCAATTTAAATCTTCTGCATATTTAGGACCAAATTCCTCTCTTTTAAGTGTTCGATCCTGCTGAGTTCAATAGAGCTGCAGATGC
Source organism: Rhinoptilus africanus (assembly GCA_013400135.1). Lineage (NCBI taxonomy): Eukaryota > Metazoa > Chordata > Aves > Charadriiformes > Glareolidae > Rhinoptilus > Rhinoptilus africanus. Next base: position 2,455 of record VXBO01014604.1, read on the forward strand.
ACTTGGGAGAGCTGCAGAACTTGGCCTCTGGCCTTGACGCAGAGGGGACACTGAAACAGTGCAGCACAGCCTGAGAACAGGACACAACTCAGTTCTGTGTGTAGCTATGATCTGCTGTAGCTCTTAGGAGAAAGTCAATTAACCTTCATTTTTAAAGTGGGAGTAACATCAACATGCTTCCCAGGAGAGCTGAAAGGTTAAAGCACAGCCACGTAACAAAGCCTGTTTGGTATGAGTTTGCAACATCAGGCTCACTAGCTTTTCTGAATTGAATGCGCTTTTTTGTGTGTGACTTTTTGCAGACTGAAATTGCCAGTACAGAATCGTGCAGTTGCATGGCAACTGATGAGATTTAGCATCTGAGACCATATCTGAAGTGCAGGGCATGGTCTCTTTGGTGCCAGAATACACCACTCTGCATGAACCTGTGGTGCACAATACAGCCATACCAAGCCCCAAGACGTAGAAAGGCACTAACACACATGCCTAGGGCCTCTTCAGCCTGAGAGGAATGTGAATCCATGACATTCCCTCTCCTAGGCAGTGCCTCAGCACCAAGCAGTGAATAAACTAGATGAGATCCTAGTCCACTGCCCCTCTTAGTGATGACAGCAGACAGCCAAGAAGGCAAAACTCAGGAGGGAAAGAAGTGAAGGGAGCCTAATCCTGTAGTTGAGCAGTTGAGATGCTCAGCTGGGAAGAGAGTGACCTGGCCTGTTTCCTCCTTTTAGGGGGCTGTTCAGGTGTTGCAGGTGTTGGAGATAAAGGAAATAACCCAGGCAGAAGTGACCAGCAGCCCTAAATTACCCCTTCCAGCTGAGTAGCTTGACCACTGCTCTAGGTGCTGGTCTCAAGCTCTTACCTACAGCCCTGACACAACCAGGCAAGGTGCCGCTGGCACCAGTGTATTTTCTGCAGCAAACACCACCCTTTCCATGAAACCACAGGATGAAGCTTTACACACACAAGCACACACACACCTGTGTTGGTTTGCTGCAAGGTTAATCCTGTTTGATCTCTGCACATGCTTGATATAAAGTTACTTTTGTACATTTCCTCTGCTGACAGCTACCTTTACTAACCAGCATTCACCTTTTACCCCTCTGCAAGAGCTCAGGGCTCCTGTTCTGCAGAAATAACACCTTTGCATGAGAGCTGGCTCTTCTGCAGAGCTGCTAAGAGTACTGGGAAGGAAATATACTGAAGAAGCTCCCAAGTGTACCCCAGAAGCTCAGGTAGTAGAAGCAGAGCTTTGGTAGTGCTCTACTCTCCTTCCTTAAGGTTTTGTGATCTTTTACCTGCTCTTGTCTGTGAAAGAAAAGCATTTGTTCCTCATATAATAACTCTGGCAGCAAGCATATAGCTCTAGTAAGGTCAGTGTACACCCAAGGGACTCCATTACTTTGGGAGCCAAGAAAAGGGATGGAGGACATCCCAGGCAGCTCTTCTAAAGCCAGGTGAGACAGAGATTGCCCACAGCTTCCAATTTGGACTGTTCTCAAGAGCCAACATGTCCATCTGAACACACTGAGCATCACAACAGTACATAGAAGGAGGTCAGCATGTGTGCAAGGCCATGACCCCTAGAAACCTTATCTTCTATTGATGAGCACCTTGGAAGACGGTAAAATAGATTGAAAACTTGCCAAGGTCCCACAACAGCCTTTGCTAATGCATTTCTTTCTATCTCAAATAAAATTGGTTTTAATATTTAATGGACCAGAAATCTGTTTCTCCCAGATGCTCACCACTGGGGAACATTGGTCCCCAGCCTCTTTGGTTATTCTCACACAGGAAGCATTTTGGGAAAATTTAATGGGTAAAATTTTTGTTTCTTCCTTCAAATGCTTAGAAGCAATAGAACATGTGAGTGAATGAGGGTTTAACCTCTTACAGATTTAGATTCAAGGTCCTAGTCTGGCTGGCAGAGTCACATTCAGATTATAGTAACTGCCCGACAGCAATGTCAAGAGAGAGTGCTTTACAGGGACAATAATTACAGCAGATAATTATTTGCACACTGTCACAGGTGTGCAAAGAAATACATTGTTTAGACAAGTCCCTACCCCGAGGACCTTACAGTCTAATCTGAATGGACACAGTATAGATAATTAAAGAATGACCCACGGAAGTAAGAGCAGAAGTGAGTCGAATTTGAGTTCATCTACTATTATGACTGTGGGACTTGTTTACCCCTCTGATTACCTAATGTTATTGACAGAATTGCTTTTCAAACGTGTGGCATGCACAGCAGCTTTCACAGCCCAGAAGGATGGAGGCAGCAGTGCATTTCCATTACTGAAGTTCTGGTGCCCTCCTGCGGCCACTCCGTTTCATTCATTTGGCCTTGACAAATGTTCAGTCCACCTTTCTATTTATGAATGTTATTTGGTATTTATGTTTATGTGGCATCCTGCAATCCCCATTATCATTCCTTTGCCAGCTCAGATAGCCCTTACCTTTTGTGTGTCTCAGAGAGTGAAATACTTCCCCTCCAGAAAGTATAATTTATTGCTGTTTCCTATAGAGCATAAGGTAATCATGAAGAAAAAGGGTAGAGAAGTTCAGGCTATGTTGATACCGTGTGGTCAATAGTACATATTGACACAGGGATAAACCAATACTGACAGCAGAACCATGAACTTCTGGAGCTGTTAGCTACATTACAATGCAGGCTTACATAAACCATTTAAAATAAAACAAACAGCATTCCGAGGCCAGAGGAGGAGGGTTAGTTGTTAGGAAACTCAGAAGTAAATTCTCCACTGACAAGTAATTTTTCAATTTCTAAACCAATATTTTTTCTAATAACAATATTCCCCCTTTTTTATTATTTAATTAGATTTCCAGGCTTGCCTAGTATTTACAGTTTCCACTGGGGAACTAGAAATAGAAGTACCATCCTGCAGGGGAGGAAGGTGAGTCCTGCTGGTTATCCAGCCTGGATCCTGAGTAAGGTCAAAGAGAAACATTTACAGCACCCACTCCTGAAAGGCTCTTCTGAATCCATACATCACTCCTTGTGTGAGCTGAAAAAGAACACCCTCCTCCATCTATTTGAATGTATCCTTTGATTATGTGATTACATACAAATGCTGACAATATATTCTGTATTCGGAGTTCACTCTGAAAAGCAGAAAAGCTGCATGAATGAGGAGGAAAAAGACTTTGAGGGACATGGGAAGACTCCTTGTAGGAAATATGAAATAGCAGCAAGAAAAGCCACAGAATTAGTATTTTGCCAGGGAAATCTTCCCTGATTCCTATAAGCACCCTGACAAATTGTTTTATGGGACCACAAAGAATTCTTGCTTGTATTTCTACAAAAAAGAAAGAAAGAAAATTACAGACACAAAACAGGTCCTTTGTCCATGAATATGCCCAGTAAATGACAATTCAAAAAATGTTATCTGGGATAACCTAGTCACAGAGCTCAAAAGAAGACAAGCAGGGATGCCCTAGCCAACTGAACAGCAAATATTCATTGCATAAGAAAACTGTAGTGGTGTAAATATTGTTAGGTTGTCAAGGAAATTGTAAAAAACTTCACACTCTGCATAAATGTATGCACATCCTTGGACAAATATGGCTATGAGACAGAATGTGACATGCTGAGCCTTAAAATATACTTGAAAATGTACAGTGTGATATTGGAAAATCCAGACTATCTGGTAACCTTTTACATATGTATGTATACACACATTCATACATGGATAAAATCAGCAGCCTGAATAAAATATTAAACACCTATACTTTACATGCACACCTATACATTAAAAATACATTGTCTGAATTTTTACTGAAGGCTACTTTAAATACACATTTTATAAAATGAATAGCAAAATCATGTCATAAATATCAGCTACTTAAAAAAAAATGAAAATGTGAAGAAGATACAAATTGTTCCAAACTCAACACAAAAGCATGAAAAAAAATTTCACTTTCTCAGAAAAAAACAGTACAGGGAATTCCTCATTTCTGTAACAATTCTGTCCATCTCTTTCACTTTGATTTTCTTCTACTTCCTCCGCTCAAGACTAAAAAAATATTTTTTATATATACACACTCACGCTTACTATACTCGTGATTTTCTCCAAACCCCAACAGAAGAATCTCTTACAAGCAATTTTTCCAGAGAAGCTTTCCATAGTCATCACACTCCCATTAATAATTTAATACTTTTTTTATTATCCCTTTTTACTTTGCACCATATAATGCCATGCTTTAAGATTCAAGATTTGTTCCTTATTGCTTGAGTCAAAACTGTACATTTCTTCACCTATAGCAAGGACAACAAGAATTGTGACAATTGTTCTTCAGGACAACAGCAGAGTAGATTGTGCACTGCATCTCTCAACTTACACTATCACAATATGAATAAAGATGCTATGTATCACCCAACTAAAGCACACCCAAAGCCTGCTTCTACTAAGACTACATTACAGGCTTTTTCTGTGTCACACGGGCAGTATTAGAATAACAGAACAGCATTGCTCAGCTGTGTGGATGAAGCTGTGTAAGTGAAGTGATAGAAGACTGGGAGTCACATATGGCTTCCCATGCAAAGGTCAAGAAGGCTGAATCTTTAATGTGATGCTAGTCACAACTGACCCCAGTTGTCCTATAAAAATACACAAAACATCCCAGTTTCCTGAACTGTACTCCATCCGGTCAAATTTCTACAAAAGCTATGTTCATACTTCAATTGACAATATTTTCCCCCCATTAAAATATCATAGTGTGTCTCTTGGAATGCATATGCCTCATGTTGTGCAGTATGAAGAGTAACATCATGCTACAGACACAGAATCACAGAATGATAGGGGTTGGAAGGGACCTTAGTAGATCATCTAGTCCAACCTCCCTGCCAGAGCAGAGTCACCTAAAGCAGGTTGCACAGGAACATGTCCAGGCGGGTTTTGAATGTCTCCAGAGACTCCACCACCTCCCTGGGCAGCCTGTTCCAGTGCTTTGTCACCCTCAAGGTAAAGAAGTTCCTTCTCATGTTTAGGTGGAACTTCATATGTTCAAGTTTGTGCCCATTACCCCTTGTCCTGTCACTGGGCACCACTGCCAAGAGCCTGGCTCCATCCTCCTGACACCCACCCTTTAAGTATTTATAAGTGTTGATAAGATCCCCCCTCAGTCCTCTTTTTTCCAGACAGAAAAGACCCAAGTCCCTCAGCCTTTCTTCATAAGAGAGGTGTTCCCGTCCCCTAATCATCTTGGTAGCCCTTTGCTGTACCCTCTCCAGCAGTTCCCTGTCCTTCTTGAACTGGGGAGCCCAAAACAGGACACAAGCATTAGCAGTGAACTAGACATCCACGTTACCTTGACATGTAACGTAAGACCAGTATGATCATACCTGACAAATCAATTTACTCGTTTGTGTAGCAAGTCATTCTTTTCTTGACATATTCTAACATTTATAGTATAGTTTAACAGAAAATAACAGAAACTGGTCTCATGGATATATATGACACATAATCTAGCTTTTCCCAGCCCTTCTGTGTTTACAGACAGCTGAATTAGATTGGATATCAGGAAATATTTTTTCACTGAAAGGGTTATTAAACATTGGAACGGGCTGCCCAGGGAGGTGGTGGATTCACCATCCCTGGAGGTGTTTAAGAAAAGGGTAGATGTGGTACTTGTGGGACATGGTTTAGAAGTGTTTTTTTGTCAGGGGTAGGTTAATGGTTGGACTTGATGATCTTAAACGTCCCTTCCAACCTCACTGATTCTATGATTCTATGAAACTCCTTAGAAAGCACTTTGTGTTGAAATTAACTCAATTGGGAATAAAAATTCAATCATTTGAGATTTTTCTAAAGAATAGAAATTTCTAAAGAATAGAAATTTCTGGTATGTTTTGTTTAGGGGGAAAAAAAAAAAAAAAAAAAGAATTATTTTACCTATGAGAAGTAAACCAATTGGCTTTTCTTTCTTCTCTCACCCAGTCCCTCCAAGGACTCCAGAGGGGCAAGCTACTTGAGATGGGCCACCAAACCTACAGTGCCACAGAAGTTGAAGTCAGCTCAGTATAGTTTTAAAAGAAATTCTGACTGCTGCTTTGCAGGGTGAAACCAGAAATACCAAGAGCCTCTACTCCAGTGAGGTTCCCAGCTAAACTGCTAGAAGACCTGACACTGTTCTCAAAGCTCTGACAAACCCATACTGAGGAACACTGCAATGTAGCTTAACACCAGTGAAGGTTCTGAGGTAATAACCCTGTGGCATAGTCATCTACTCTGCTTAGGCCAGTATCATCCCCTAGCACTTATTGACAGGTAATATTGACAGGTAATAACCCTGTGGCATAGTCATCTACTCTGCTTAGGCCAGTATCATCCCCTAGCACTTATTGACTATGCACCAAACCCAACATTTCTTGAAGGAAAAAGCCATGTGAAATCTTGAAATACTTTAGCATACCTACAACTCATGGTTCCATATAGAGAAAAAAAAAATAAATTACAGGCATAGATATTTAGAAGTGTAATTTTCAAACTGTTCTCCTTCAGAGATTTTCATTTTCTCACATGCTTCTAGATGAGAAATTAGGCTAACTTGGCAAACCAAACTACATAAACAGCAGACAGTTCATTAAAGTATATTGGGGTGGACATTTGTTTTTGAATTTCCATGCCAAATCTTTGAAGCAGTTGCAGTCACAGCTGTCCTTCAAAAAGATAAGCAGTCAATGCATTGTAAACATCACTGATATACCCTTTATGTGTCCAAGATGGGGCATTAGGCTTTAATTTCCCTGAATTTGCACCCCAAATACAGAACTATTTTCTGCAAAGATGCTCACTTCTAAGGAAAATGGCAAAGCTACCCACAGACAGCTTCAACAGATGGGTTCAGTTCTGTAAGAGCCTGATCCAATTCCTTCTGGTGAAGATAAAAAGGTTGGTACTAAATTTGCACATTATAAACAGAGCAGCTACATACAGACAAAATGTTAAGTCTGCACACACACAGCAAAGGAGCCCCTACAAAACCAAAAACTCCCTCCACCTGCAAGCCATCACTGAAAGATGCTCCTGATCAGAGATGGAGAGAAGAGGTCAGCTATGATCCTGCCGAACTGTAAGTCTCACTGATGCCTGAATTCAGGTTGGTTTGCTCTCCAAGACATGGAGAGCTCTTTTATGCAATTTGGATGAGCAGCTGAATTCAGCACAACCTCTGGAAAAATGGTTCTGGTGAAGTACAGTCAAAACAGTCATGAAAAGCTCTTTGTTTCCATTGCACCTATGGAAAATCCACAGGTTAGGAGAAAAGAAATTCTGATTTTTTTTAAAAAGCATCCTCTCTACAAAGAGAAGTAAATGGGAAACTCCACCAGCACCACTCACTGGAACTCCACTCATGAGTCTTCTTGGTGTGTTGAAGTCAAAGTCTGATGGAATATTTTAGTAGTTCTTTGCAAAACAAATAGTTTTCCAACAGACACTTTTATCTAATGCAAGACTAGTGTGAGTAAGTGACAAATACGCAGAAAGAGCTAATTCCATACATTTCAGTGGTGTCGTGGTTTGGCTTCAGATGGCAACAAAGAACCACGCCCTGCTTGCTCCAGGCTTTCCTGAATAGAAAGCGTAAGGAAAGGGCAGAACTCGTGGGCCGAGACAACGGCAGTTTTAATAGAATAACAAAGGTAGCACAAAAAAACAACATTAACAACAATAACAACAGTAACAAGGACAGAGGAGTATACAGACGCGGTTAGGGAACCGCCGCTCACCGACCGCACCCGGGGCGCCCCCGACGCTCCAAGCAGTGACTTCCCGCCCCCTCCCGGCAGCTCAGCGCAGGCGTGGCTCACATGGGATGGAATACTTATGGCCCCGGGCCGGGGAGAGTTAACCCTCTCCCTGCCGGAACCAGGACAAGTGGTTTCATACTTTTGTCAAGCAAGCCATGAACATGACAAATTCCTTTAGTTCAGTCATAATTTAAATCCAAATTAAAATGCCACAAGATAGTAACTTAGTGTGTGACATCAAGGGAAGTTACAACTGTTGACAAAGCTTCAAACATCTCTGCTCTGAATCATTTAACATGCAGTGCTTAATAGTGGAATCCTCCATTGTGTGACAAAAGTAGAACCAGTTTCACTATCACATAAAACCATGTTAATCCCCTCCCTCTTTGAAATTACTTTATAATTCCAGGGAACATAAGACTCTGTTGTGACATCAAGTTATCAGTCAGTCTCAGGCTGGTGTCAAGGTCCTGCCTTTCTTCCCTCCTCTCCTCCCCATCTCTATTTTCTTCTTTCTTCCTGCCTCCAACACACACTAATCTTCATTTAGAACTTATGTTTTGGGAATACAAAAGAAAGAGCATTGATATTTTAGCCTCCAAATCATACAGATTTAGTCTCACAATGTAAAGAGGAGATTCTCCAATGACAGAGCACAAGGACATATCTGGAGAATAAAAATATTTGTATGTTATGTATGGAAGCTGCAATATAGATCTAAGGATATATCCCTTCTAGTGAAGCTTCATGGAGCAGCAGCATGGATAAGCACCATTTGGAAGTGGCACAGCTTATCAGCACAGATCTGTGTAGCCACACAAAGGGGAATGAAATACCTCTGTCTGCCTGACTGGTGCATGAACACCTCCTTTTGGGGTCCTGCCTTTTCTTTTCACGTCTCAAGAAAAGTCTGAAAACAGATACGTTTGAAAACAAAACCATTTGAAACTCTTACCTTGAAGAGAGCTGTTAGTGATGTGGCTGCATAGCTTGGAGAATTGCTCCAAGATGTCTGCCCCTGGCTAGGTGCCCAGCTAGGTGCCCAGCTATGTTGAAGCAGGAGCTGACATTGGGTCAGGAATGGGATGGGTTTTCATGTCTTGCCTAGTGGAGCAGGCTCCACTCTTTCCTGTGAGCACCCCAGTGAGTGGGAGGCATGGAGCAGTTGTGGGATGGGAGACCTGAGAAAGGAACCACTGGAGTTAGAAATAGCAGAGGATGAAAGGAGATACAGCACAAGTCCATAAAGAATGAGATTTCACTAGCATAACTCCTGTCTGTGGCCACCCCTTTTACCACTGAGCTGAGCAAGGGCTGGTGAGAGAAGCTATGCTCCAGCCCTGGCGCAGGGTCACCTGGAGCTTTACCCAAAAGTTGTCAGGCTTGTACATTACAACACTTTATGCAACACAAGATTACATTATTGATTCTACAGGAGAGTATGGAATGATACACCAACCAGCTCATACAGAGAAGAGCTTGCTGCAGAGACTGACACGGGCTATTCTGCAAAGATTTGTCACAGTAGGAGCAACAAGACAACATTAATTGCAAATTATTTCTTCAGGGCAGCTAAAGACAACTGACACCTCAGACCTCCATCAGACACTGTCTAGGCACTTCACACATTTCCATGCAAAAGCAGAACACACAGTAACTTCACTGCATACATATGTGATAGAGACACCAGTAAGTTTGAACTTTCATGCATTGCTCTTAACAAGATGTGCTAACAATGAGTAATGATGGTGTTGAAAGACACATGAAGTCTCTGGCCCAGAAGCAGGTTGTGCCTGCAATGCTTAGAGCACTAAGCCTGACTTTGTTTCTTGGTTGTAAATTGTTTGAATCTCTTGATATCTCTTGAAAAATATTGAAAAATTAAAAAGGCATTTCAATAAAATATTTAAGCCTTCTTCTTGGGGAAGAAATCACAACAGATTTTTTTTTTTCCTGAACGTTCAGAAGGTACTTCATAAATATTAAAATCTTTTCCTCTCCCAAGAAGATTGTAGTTAGTTATGATAATATGTAAGAAAATCTCATTATTTCAATGAAAAAAATCTAAATAAAATCGCTCTAAAGAGTTTTTCAGAAGTTCCTGAATGAGCGTTTTGGTGGTTTATCACTTCTCATAAGTATCTTCTTAAAATATTTTCTTCAATGGTAAATTTTAAGAAAATGTGGCTGTCTCTTTTGTTGTTGTTGTTTGATTTCTTTTCTTTTCCCCAATATTTGGCAATTTTTCCCCATTCTTTCTTTCATCATGCTTCCTACATTTCCAAGCAGCAACACCGGTTAATTTTTCAAGTGCCCACTAGAGGGCTCGTTTACACAGAGCTACAGCAGCACAGAAGGTAAATCTCTATAAGCATCCAAATCCCTGTAAGTCAAACCAGCCCATACGCCTTTGTGCTGTTGTGGAGTATTAATGACTCAGATACCCGATGCATATTTATTACCTGATTTATGGGAGTGGATTACTCGATTCAGCTCTTCAAGCTATTTTACATCTGCAATTAAAATTAACCTCAGAATAAATGATTGATACAATGTAGCAACAAAGCACAGTTAAATGAGAAAATTTAAAAAAAGAAGCAAAGGTGGGATATGAATATATATGTCTAAAGCCCACTGAAATAAATGGAAGGCTTTTCTGACAAAATGGGATTTAGTTAAGATTGAGGGAGGAATGAAAAGTCACTAAACAGGTAGTAGTTCATCTTGTAGAATTCCCAGTCTCCTTCAAGAAGTGTAAAACACAACCTAATCTCACTGCCTGAGTGTCCATCCCATAATGATATATAGTTTCTGGAGGTTAAACCCCTCTTAAGGATCTAGTCCACCTCACAGCCACACTAATTTGCAATGAATCACACCTGAATCTCATGAGCTTTCAAACTGGCTGCTGCTCCCAGAAAGCCCAGGGCACTCATCACCCACCTCATGCAGTTCTGCTGAGGGAGCTGGGCTGGCTTGTGAGCTTGTATAAACCATAGTGACACCAGCAGGCATAAAATCATGGCAAGTCTCATGTCTTTGCACAGGTCTATTAAGCCATCCCTATGAAATCATAGGATGGTTTGCGTTGGAAGGGACCTTTAAAGTCCATGCAGTCCAACCCCCCTGCAATGAGCACAGACATAGAATCATAGAATCATAGAATGATCTGAGTTGGAAGGGACCTTAAAGATCATCTAGTTCAACCCCCCCCTGCCATGGGCAGGGACACCTCCCACTAGTCCAGGCTGCTCAAAGCCTCATCCAGCCTGGCCTTGAACACTTCCAGGGATGGGGCATCCACAGCTCCCTGGGCAACCTGTTGCAATGTCTCACCACTCTTACAGTAAAGAATTTCTTCCCAATATCTAAATCTAAATTTACCTTCTTTCAATTTGAAACCGTTACCCCTTGTCCTATCACAACAAGCCCCGCTAAAAAGACTGTCCCCATCTTTCATGTAGGCACCCTTCAAGTATGGAAGGCTGCTATAAGGTCTCCCTGGAACCTTTCCCCTCTAGGCTGAACAACCCCAACTCTCTCAGACTGTCTCTGATCATTTTTGTGGCCCTCCACTGGACTCCAACAGGTCCATGTCTTTCCTGTGCTGAGGGCTCCAGAGCTAGACACAGTACTTTGGGTGGGGTCTCACCAGAGCAGAGCAAAGGGGCAGAATCCCCTCCCTCAACCTGCTGGCCACACCACTTTGGATGCAGCCCAGGATAGTGTTAGCAATAATGGGTGACTTCAGCTCTCATTTGGGAGAAAGGAGGTTTCTAGTGTTCCTGGTGGAAGACAAAAGCAACTGAAAAAACTGAAGCAAGCATATCCTGGATCTTTTCCCCCTCTTCTCTGACTATGTACCCTTCCTGGTGCCAAAAGGCAACAGTCCTTCTATACAAGTGTATACATCTTATGCATCCCACTCCTGCCCACAGCCTACCCTGAGAGGTCCCATGTAGAGCTTCCTCAGCTGAGAGTCCCCGCTGCCAGCAGCACAGCTTGTGCAGCTGGGGTCTCTAACTAAGCATGAGCTTGCTGAGCACCAGTTTCCTTATTTATCCTTATTCAGGGTAGAAGCCCTGCCTTTCTTCTTCCTTCCATCTGTTCTCCTTCTAATGTAAAGTAACGGCCCTTATTCCCTAAGAACCACACTCACAATACACGAGAGCATGCAACATTCCCAAATGTTATCAAAGCAGCATGAATCATCTCACAACAACAACAACAACAAAAAAAACCCGACCTTTAAAAAATTAAAGCAGTGAAAAAGATACAAAAAAGAGAAGTCAAAGGCAGAAATGAACTCATCCCAAAGAATGGATTTTTCTCTGAAAGGTGTGAATTGTTACTGATTTTTCAGGAACAGTGCTCAGATGGCTTTGGTGAAAAGCACCTGGAAAATGAGACAAATAGATACATTTCAAGGACTGAGACTGACCTTTGAGCAAATGACTTCTTGTTTGTCCATACAGTGTGAGGTTGATCTCATTCAGGGCACTGGGGAATGACACAAATGGGAGGCAGGATTGAGCTGAGTGGATGCTGCTAGTGCCCCAGAGTTGACCTCTGTCCTAGAAGATGAAAAGAGCCTGTATATGCAGATAGCCCAGAGGCTGGTGCCTTCCCTCAAGGTGAGTACTGAATGAGCCTTGTTTGCAAAAGCTATATGTGCATCAAGGACATACAAACATTCATAGCACCCAGAGATTAAGAGAGTTCAGATTATACAATTCATCTTCACATACAAAGAGCAAATTCTTAAAGGGTTGTTAGCCACCTCGTATGTGAACTCAAACCATAAGGTGAACCTGATGCCTACTAGGAAAGGCTGACAGCAGAAGAGCAAACATTGCCACCAGACTGCTATAACTGGCACAAATGGGCTCCAAGATCTGCATCATCTGAATCTGAAAACTGTTGTGCAGGCAGAGATTTTGTCATGATGTCTTGCTATTTTGTAGAAAGCTTCTCATTTTTCCCCTGTTTTATTGCTGTTCTTCATCAAACAGTAACTTTTTTTTTTTTTTTTTTGACAAAGACTCTGTAACATCAACTTCTAGCTGTAGATCCCTACACCTTATCTTCTGATTATGGTTAAGTAATTCTCCATCCTTTCTCAGCATTTATATAGTCAAGTAAGGAATGCTTTCTGCAAGGGAAATAAATCACTTCCACTTGAAACTGGCCCTGATGCTACACTACAGAAATTTAACGTAGGGAAGTGTCCTGCATGGTAGAAAGAAGAGCTAAATGATTTCCCATCCTCCTCCATGGATCCAGAAGATCCTTGGAAGACTCAGCAGTGTTGGCTCGTCCTGCAATCAGAACACATGCATAATTTGTATCCAGGGCATCCCACTCTTGCACGGAATAGATGGCATATTTTAACATCTGGTCAGCAATACTTCAACCATGTCCAAAGAAAAACAGATATGTCCACTGTAGAGGAGAAAGTGCAATGGAAAACTCTTGCATATTACAGTTATGAGAGTTATTGGGTTCAAACTGTGTTAATTGGCCTAGGTGATCTTCTCTTTAGTTGCTGTATCTCTCACTTTTATTCAAAATGCCTCAAACATCAAAAGTGCGTGTGGTTGCTTGCGTCATAGGCATTGCTACCTTTGTGCCAACTGGTGGTAGCACACACAATGATAACATCTAGTCTACTATTTTCTAGTTTACAGAACAGAGAATAAACAAGGATCACACACACTGGGGAAGAAAGGGTTAAAAATTAATTTCAACAGACTGTAAAAAAAAATTTTTTAAGTACCTTTAATTAAAGGAACTGGGTTTGGCATGGTGGATTGGTATGGTTTATTTTTTAACTCATAATTGTGTTGGGCCTTTTGAAATAGCCATGTTTTCTCCCAGCTCAATGGTAGACAGTCCTAAAGAAGATGAATGTTTGAAAAAATCTATTTTCAAAAAGTTTTTGGAGGAAAGGTTTCAGATGAAAGGAAATGGGATGGCCTTTAATATTTCTTATAACTCTTTCCTTAGATAGTCACAGTTTTTGAAATATTATTTTTTTCTACTCTGTTCTGCTTTATAATATTTACTCCTATATTTGGAATACTTACTCTTACACTTGGAATGTTTTACCACTTTCACTGTGGAAGAGCTCTAACTTCCTCTGGAAGCTCCAGAGGAAAATCCAGTCTTCCGTGCACATTGGTCTCACCTCTATCATCACAAACTATGTCTCACCTTTGATAAACAACTCACCTTGGGAAGATTGTTAGTGTTCCAAGGTAGAGACTGAATAAAAACCTCCTCTATTCTCAGCAATTAGAATAAGGAGAACAATGACTGTAAAGAAAAAAAAATCTATATATGTCAACAAGAACCATTAGTCTGCTGCAATTGAATTTAAAATAGCCTTCCTAGGGCTGTTTGTATCTCCCAAACTTTAATGACATGCAGAAGTGTATCTTGAAAATGCTTTTAATTCCACACCTCATCAGAGTTCAGTGGTAAATGGACAGATATCTAAAAGAAAAAAAAGTCTTCTAAGGCAAAGAGAAAATGTATTCCATCAGGCTATCTCTTTGAGACAAAGATCTAACTTAACAACGATTACCTTGGCTGATCAATTTCATAAGATTTTCAGAGCTGAAAATTTTTTTGTTCATCTGAGATAATTGCAGCACTAGTTTCCTTTCAATAAGCAGTGTTTTAGCATCACCTGTTCTCAGTATTGCCCACTAATAAACCTTAATAAGGCTTATTAAATATTTTAGTAAGTAATCTTCTATGCTTCTGCTTGCTAGATGAATATATGGTATTGTTTATAAAACTACAGAAGAACTCCCTAAAGGATATTCTTTCTGCTGTAGAAATTTCACTGAACAAGTTTTTATATCATATTTTGGGAGAAAGGAGAGTTAAGAAAGATCAGTACTGTGCAAAGATCTTCCTTTACATACTTCTTCAAGCCTTGCTGCATACTTCAGCTGAAGGTTGGGTGTAAGGTCACTAGTTTATTCATTATGATTTCGTTGTATGAGGAATACCATGAGATAATATGCCTGTCAGCTCCCAGTCAACCAGCACAGCATGTCTCTTCCCCTGTGCTGTTTCATCTGCTTTTATCCAACACCTTATTATTTCAGGATTGTTTGTACTGAGCACACACAACTGCTCCTATTTTGGGAGAGGTGTCTTAGCACACATTAACCTGCCCGTGCTTTGAACAAGTGTATCTTTTTCCTCAAACACTGAGTTGAACTAAAGGATGACTCAGGAGCCCAGCAAGAGTTCCCTCCCACATCTAAAAACCCATAGATCTGTCTCCTGATCCCATAATGTATGACTCACTGTAAGGACTTCAATGAACTTGATTCTTCAACAGATTTTTAATTCAATTAATGTTAGCAAAGAACTGATGTTGCCTGTGCAGAGGGAGCTTACCTGTAGCTAAAGTACTGCAGATGGCAAGGCAGCAGAGGTGACAATTTGTTCTGCAGTACCTTTAACAAAGAGATGAAAATGAAGAGCAAGAAGGAAGTATTATGAGGGTCAGCAGCTGGCATCCTGACAACCTGCTCCACGCTGTAGCTCCTCCTGTGCACCGCTGGAGGAACAGCCTTGGTAGTGGCATTACAAGTATTATTCTCTGTGAGGTTAATGCATAAGGCTACAGAACCACAAGTATATTTAGAACTGGCAATAAGGAGAGAAAATGCTGGTTTTAAACAAGAGCAGGATGCCTTTGTTCGCAAAACACTGGTAGTAAAAAGATGTAGACTCCCCTGAAGCCATTGTCACAGCTGCTTTTCACAGAATTTCTATTTCTTCTGAAAAAGGAAAGCCTCAATGTTTAGGAAGACATGGATCAGTAGCAAAATGGAGCTTCACTGTCAGCCTGGTTCGTCTTACCTTTGACCACCATTTCCTGCCTCTTCTATGAATCATTATTACTAATTATTAGTGATTCAAGAACCAAAGGTACACAAGTCATCATAAACTTTAACTTTGACCGTGATGCAGCACCTAGTAAGCTCACTCAGATTTTAAATCTATTGCTGTTCAGATAAGACTTTGTAGTGAGACTTCAAGATACCATGGCACAGACTGATTTATTCCAGCATGAACGAGGATTAATTCCACCTACAACATCAATATGAAACCAGTGCAAGTGGAAGATTTAACACAGTACAATATTTACCAGGTTTACATCTCTGGCTTATGTCAAGACAAAGAGAGCAACACCTAAAGCCAGGCTCTTGTATCATGGCTCTGGAGAGTATGCTGATCTTCAAGTCTAAAGGTGAAGAAGGCTGACTCAGATCTCACTGTTTCCACCATTTAGTATGACTTCCCACTGAATTTCTCTTTTTTACTGACATCTCACCTTCCCCTGTGGGGAAGGTGTATATAGGTGTGGGATGGAGAGGAGGAAATCAGTAACCTTCCATTCCCCAGAAATGAGCCCAAAGTCTAAAAGTGGGCTGCTTTAAATGTCTTAAAGCAAGCACTGAACTGGACCCTGATTAGAGGGCAGCAGGTGATATGGTGAAATAGATTCCTTCCTTGTTTGGCAGAAGCATATTTAGCACCAGCCTATACAAACAAGGTGGTTGGGAGTTGTGACATGACAAGTCTTGCTCCCCAGCATGGGAGGATGGAGCTCTGAGATTCCCACCTACAATCCCAGCATGTTCCTTGATCTTATTTGTAAATCTGAAAACATGTATATACTGCTCACACTAACCAAGGCTGTAATTGTCAAGGACATGAACCCAACACTTAGAAGATCAAGACTAGATTAACTTAGAAGAGAGAAGGTGAGAGAAGGTAACTGGGAATGGAATGGGGGAGCTGCAGAGAATACAAGACTTGCTATGTCAAAAAAACCAGCTGCTCCTGATTACGCGGGTGTGAAAGAAAAGAAAGAGAAAATCAAATAGAAACAAAGATGGAAATACTGTTGGCAAGAGTGTATGTCCAACTGTTCAACAGGCATGTTCATTGCCTGCCTGTGAAACTCATCATCAGAAAAACCAAACAACTTCATCCTACTGAAGCGCTGGCACACATGGAGGGTCTCTGACTGAATCAGAGTTCCCCTCACTGCTGCGGTCCCATATGTGCCTCCAGACCCCCGAGGGTGCTGCCATTTCAGTTTGTTCCTATGTAAACTAACAAAACCCTTAGGAAATAATATACTAAAGGTAAGTTAAAACAACCAAAAAAAGTGTTAGAAAAAGACATACATTCAACAATCAGAGCTTGAAAAGATGAGTAAGAAGGAAAGCTCTAGTATGTGGGGATGAGGGGGAACCTATTATATCAACTGCAGAAGGACAAATACATAATGTGTCATGTGATTTTCTGCTTATTTTCATCATGCCCAGACAGATGCATCTGTAACCAAAGACATCACTAAGACAACAGTGATAGCATAACCCATTCTGATTTTTTCCATCGAATAAAAAATCTAAAGTGTGATTCAGTTTACATTGTTAGCTTATTTCATTCTGGGATGCAACTGTCTGAAATTGTACAGCAAGTATAGAGCAGCTCATCAGGATCATGCCTTTTAAGTACAATGCAAGACTGCTATGGGATTACTACATAAAGTTTATGTTTCTCTCATCAATAAGCAACTTCTGATAAGGAAAGCAAGTCCAACAGGAGCTGTCAATTGCCAGTAGTCTGCTGTTTCATGCCATTTCCCGAAATCTCTGTTGGTGTGAAGGAGTTCAGCTTTCCAGAGAGCAGACTGTCCTTGTCGATCAAGTTGACTCACACCAGATAAGTCCTGCTGACTCCTTGCTACTATCCCACAGCAGCACCCCCTGGACCAGTCCTTTGTGTACTGAAAAGAGGAGCAGTGAAGATTTTTATTGTTTAGAAACCCCACAGTCTTCACGAAACACCCTCCTAGCATTACTCTGACATATAAGAACTAAGATGCCACTTGTTTCAACAGGCTTATCTTCAACAAATAACATTAAAGCTGAGGAACAAGTCATCAGAGAATTGCCATGCTCTTCATGTTAAGGTTTTTCTTTGATCTCACCTTTGAAGAAGCTCTCCAGGTTTGGTATAGTTGCATCCCTTGTTAGTGCTCTTTGCTGTCCTACTGAAACTCATTATATGACTATAGAGGCCTATTGGAAACCTCTAGCCACAGCAGCACTGAGAGCGGGCAATCCAAAACCTGAAGTCAGACCCAGAAAGTCCCTGGGCAGTGTAAAAGAAGAGGTGCATGCTTCCAAAAGGCAGGCTATGTAGTTCATTATAGCTCATTAAGAAACACACATTGTTTAAAATAAATGCTTAAGTTGTTCTGTGTATAGCATGCAAAGCAGATTTCCGGCTACACAGTGTGGTAATCAGGTAAGAAAAATGGTAACTGGTTCAGGCAGATAATAAAATTTCTGATAGTATAGAGCCTATACTACCAGACAATTCCAATTCAGCATGATTTCTGTAAAAGCAAATGTTGTTTCCTGGCTGCTTGTTTTGCCTTTCACAGAGGACTTCATGGAATATCTCTTGAAAAAACATTAATTGAATGTTATTGACAACTCAAAATCTACAGAAGGGTAACACCCTTAAGTGCCACAGGCCTGGGACCAGGGACCAAATAACTTCCTTTCTGAACCCACAGATGAACCACGAAGCTTGACATGGATACCAGCACTTGAAGCCAGCTTGACCACTCTTGTCAGAGTTGAAAAATGGACTCATTAATTTCTTAGTCTCCGTACTAAGCCTAAGCTATATATAGAACAACTGAAATCAATGGCTTCACTGACTAAAATATAACTACATGCATAAATACTGATGTACTAACTTGTAACTGGACTCAACATTGCTAAATCTGAAGTCAAGACAAAGCAACCAAGAAGCAGGTGTTATATATGCTTTTGACATACCCTTCATCCTAGATAGACTGGCTATTCCCACCATATCCCACTAAAAACTCACGTCAAAAAATTCCCCAAATTAGCAGGAAGTTTGAGCACTTGGTCTACATTTTTAGCTCTTCAGGCTTAAAAGTGCTGCTCATTTTATGTTTCTAGTACATCTGGCAAAACAGGGCTCTGGCCTTCACCTGTTCTCAGGTGCTCTGCTAATAAAGGAATGGTTAGTAGTATTAAAGGCAATAAACTTTAGGACATTTATACACAGATTAACATTTTTAAACATTTGCTACTTAGTATACAGTCAAACAAGACTTCAGAAGGTTTCTTTACAATGCTCATCTGGGCAAGCAAAATTCAATCTTACTAACATATTCTTATCACTGAAATCCCAGAGGGGAGGGGGCGGATTAAAAAAAATACATCTGAGAGGACAGCGGCATTGGTTCAGCCAGGCTAAACAATCAGCAGTGATGGGTGTCACAGCGGAGGTTCATGAGGTTCAGTCCCACAGCTCTTACAATACCCATGGACTCAGTGAAGGTAAAATCACCAGTCCTTCAAATCAGCAGAACTTCATTTTAAATTAATCATATTAAAAGGTTAAGTGCCTGGAATCTTTGTTCAAGATCTGTTGGACTTCTTTCCTTAAAAAGAGTAATGGCAGTCAAATTAGTCAGAATTGTTTAATCATTCATACAAGAAAAGTTGCCTATCTCAGAGAAGTGCCCTTGTAATCACTTTTGTAAATATAGTTGTATCAATCTCATATAGGATAACAGGTTCAAAGTTGTAAACCCTGGAAATCTTTTACCATATGAAATCTTACTATAAGCATTAACTCATAATGTCTGCTTGTTATCACGACAGCAGCGGTTCCCAAGGGGTTAGGAAGTTTATGTTAAAGCACATAGTGCTGAGTAAAGAGCATATATAAATATCTATTGTAACTGAACCAAAACACCCTCTCTTCTTCTCCACCCCAAACAATAAATTGATAACAAGAGACACACGGAGGAACATCCTTCTTGATTTTATATTCACCCAAAATGCTCTAAAATCCTTTTGATGTCTTGAGAAAAATCACTCATCAGAAGGATGTTCTGGGTTTTTTCCAGTGCTGCTGTTGGGAAACAGCGCACCAAGGTGGCAAAGGCAAAAAGGAAAGGCTGAGGGCAGGTCAGATTTGTGGCAGCCCTTTCAAGCCATAGTCTTGCCAGCTGGGTCTCAAATAAGATGAAAATTGGTTTTAAAAAGGGGTGGTTTGTCAGAGCTGCACATGGGCAGGCCCTCAAGGGTGGTCTTGAGGATACTTGCGTCCTTTGCCAAAGGCAGAGCATGCAGCAGCTGGAGGGATCGTTGTCTCGGGAGTCATGTCGTGACCCTGTGGGAGGCTGTGGAAAATTCTCTATCCAATTTACATGGTTTCTCAGTAAAGCTAAAAAAAAAGTAAAGGGTTCACAAATATTGCTTTAGGTAGCAATATTGCAGGCTATCTTTGTGTTGATCCCCTTCTCTAAGTTGCCTAAAACTAGTCACCACAGCCTTTACTTTTCATGTTGTTAGTAGTAGTATTAAAAACCACTTCTATTTAGCCACAGTAACTGAGCTGAGTTTTCACATCTTCAAACTTTCTGAACTCTAACACACCACTTTATAGTTTTCAATAAAAAAGAGAAAATTGGCCAGCAGTGCATTTTCTACCTTCAGGTCTAGATATAAAATTCAGCAGCAGTCCTCAAAAGAGCAAGTTAGTTTTTGAGCTGAACACTCTTTCAGGCCCTATACCTGACCACTCTGAATACCTCCCTTTTTGATTTTTTTCCATGACTAAGCTAAAGAGGACTCCAAGCACAAAGACAGCAATTGCAAGGTAGCCATCTGCATGCCAGTAAGGAAGAAATTAGCAGCCTGGACAGAAGGGTAAGGAAGAAAGGAGATTAGGGAGGCACTGGGTGACAAGGGAGAAAGCATCTGAGAAGAGCAAGTGGAAGGAAAATAATCAAAGTGGTCAGAGGGGCCAGAGTTTGGAGCCCCCAGATAGAGTCAAGGTGGAGCAGGACCCAGCATGCTTGAGGAAGGATGATAAGAGCCGGCCATATTATAGCTGTTGTTGCCAGCCAAAAAACAGGCTGCAGCAGCAGTTACCCACTGAACTAAGAAGCAGGAGGAATTTCCACCGGGGTCTGGCTGTATTTGTCCATCCATGCCCTCTTCTTTTCTCCCTGTGCATGTCCAGCTAACTTTTAAAGACCACTTTTGTGCTCCTCTCTGCCTAGATCAACCACAGCTGGGAAAATCAGCTTGAACCTCATGACAAAAGAAGTCCACTTATCATGCATCTGCCCTTTACACAATTTCAGTACCCAGCAGAAAGCTGCCTCCTGCAGCTGGGATCCACACGGCGGTGCTGATTAATGGCATAGAATCTATACCAAATACACAAAAAACCCTGTCGCTAGACCCTGGCAGTTTCTGCCAGGCAGATGCACAACTATTTAAAGGGCAACTATGCAGTCTTGAAATAATGAATTGGTCCAATTTCAAAGTGATAATCAGGAAGTATATACCAGATAGACGATATCAGGGGTACCCAGCAAGTGGTATTTGTATGGCACTGTGATTAAAGCAAAAGCTCTCATTTGCTGAATGATAATAAATATGGTCATACATAGTCAGTATCATACGGTCATATATGTCAGTATATATGTGTGCACATGTATATATACATGTGTGTGCATGCAAAAATTAATACATGAACATATGTGTATGTGCACATATGTGTGTTAAATGTAAGACATTTCTCCATTTCATCTGACCCTCTCTGCTGCCTGCAAGGCAGTCAGCAGAGCTGCTGCTGGCACTTGCTGTGGAAACAACCTCCATCCTATGGAAAGAGACGTGCTCCTCCGGCTATGTGTCCTCAGGCCACGTTTGCCCAGCCTGGTTTTTGCTTTTTGTGTATGTGTGTGTGACGAAGAAGGTTAGCCTTACCCATGCAGCTGCGGGCATCGGGCTATACAATAGATAGTGGATTCAAAGAAGGCACAGGCAAGTAGCTGAACCCCTTGGCCAAGTGAACGGCTGCTTTTAAAGAGCTCTGAGAGCTGGGCTCCTCTTTGTTCCTCTCCATCGCCCGTTGCTGCTGCCTCACATGATTACTCTTTGGCCAGGACACAGAGTGCTTAAGAGACACAGTATTTGCCTTTCAGAAGGAAATGTAACCTCAGTGTTACCTGGGGGTTGCAAATATAATATAATTAGCAGAAGCCTTTGACCGCTGCCAGAAATAATGTACATGTGTACAGGAACAAGCATCACTGTTGCCAGGGGGGCGGGGCTTTCATTGCCTTATTGCTTCATGGACGGACCTTGGAAATCACCATTGTAGCCAGAAAAATGAATTTTTGTCCCCTTAAGGTTACTGCTGAGTCACTGTGTAACTCCTTGCTGTGTGGGCATGCCAGTTCCCCGCCACATGGAGAAGAGCAGAGCACAGGGACAAATTTTCAGCTGGTGAAAATAGCCAGAACTTATTTCTAGCCAACACACTTGTGCTCGCTTCCACCAGCAGATAATTTGCACCTGTGTTCCTGCATCAGGACCCAAATCTCTTCCTTCTTGGGCTGGCAAAGCTAAAAGAACCACAAGGATAGTGATGCTCAGTCTGCCAAAGGTGGACTTTGGGGATAGCCTTCATGTCAGTGCAACCACTAACCCAAAATGATCAGTTTACAAAATGATCAGTTTGCTTCCTGGAGGAGCAGTACTCTGCCTTACAACCAGGCAGATGCATACTCCTTTTCCTCATTTATGGTATTTAATATTTCTTAGGAGAACTGTACCTTGGGATCCCTGCCTTTGCTTTTTTCTCTCTTTTCAATGCAGACACACAGTGCCAGCATATTAGCATAAAAGAAGTGCTAGTATTACTTTCAAGGGTAGATGGACTTACAGCAACTGTGAATGTAAGGAGCTGGTTGGTTAAAATCAGATTTCATATTGCAGATACTAATGAGCAGAGGCAAGTTAGAGTTGCTGCAAATAAATGAAAATGCTCATGTCTGTAGACAATGGGAATTAAGGGAAACTATAAAAAAGCCTCAACACGATTTCAACTAAGTCCCTTCCCTCCATGTAAAAAGCATTCAGGAGTAGGAGACAGAAAGACAATATACACCACTGTCCACTTCTGGATGGCCTCAGAAACTGTGCTTGAACACACAGCTGCTATTCAGAGAACGGGGTTTCTTGGTCCACTGAGGGAGCTACACAGGTTCTTCCTCTTCCCTCTTAAAAGCTTCAGCAAATCCTTCCCCGTCAGCAGCTGAAGTCCATCCCAGGTGATGCACAAAGTCCCTCTGCTGCACCAAAGGGGCAGGTCTGCTCCACCACTGCAAGCTGGACAAGAAGCAGAACCCTTGTGCTCCTCAGCATGGGCTGGGGAGCAGCTTCTCTCAGCACCGTGCAAGGGCTCACAATTATTTTGGGTGCCCTGATTATCTCCCTCTGCTGTGACTTAAGAAGCTACACACCAACAATTCACAGCTGACCAAACTACTCACTAACTCTCTTACAAATCACACAGCACCAGAGATGTTCATGAGTAGGAATGTGATCCCCTGATGGCAATGTCCCCAAAATGATTTCAGTGCAAATGTTTGAAGCGTGCAACCAGAATTGCAGGTACTGTGGTGCTGGCAGGTGTCCTATCATGGGGTAGGCCCTGCACGATGCTGGGCTCTTCAGCCAGACTGTGCCAATAAGGAAAGACTTTCTGTGAACAATTTAGGCAAGCAAAGGTACCTGGGGTACGCAGAAAGACTACCATCCCTAGTTCATATGGCAATTTTAAACACAAATAGCTAATTAAAGCAAGTTCTGTTCTGCAAGATGTCATGGCACTCGTGCTGATTTTCCACTGCCTGTTTTACTTCTATTTTAAAACTTCGGGGATCAGCTCATCCACATCAGATTCTTTTTACAAGTTTAATTTTTAAGGTGTATATTGAAGAAATGATTGTTTTCTATCACTTGAATTATGCAATCCCTTGCTTAGAAAACTTTCTTTATGCTAGGCTATGGACCTACTGTGCCATTTCAATGACTTTAACATAATGTCTTTATGGCTTCATTTTCCCATATGCATCTTGAAACTTCTTGATGTAGTTCTGTTTCCACCTCTTTGCAACAGGGTGGTCAGTGATAGGTGATAAAACAGGTACAGAAACTTCATTAAATGTGTGTGAATGGGGAAATAAATAAATAAATGTATGAGAACTGGAAACGGTAAAGCAAAGTGCAGTGCCACAACGAATGTGCCATTTGCCTGGCGCCTTTTGTTTCCAAGAGCCATGCAAGCAGCTGTGATGATAGCATTATCTGCTGACTGCACTGCTGATCCAGGCAGCTTTTCACCTCCCAGCTCGCCCTGCACACTGATACAGCATGGCATAGGTGTGGAAGCAGAGGAAACCTTTCAACCCCAGATTCCAGGAAACCACCCCCAGCTTCATCTCTTTTTCTGTCTGCAAGCACTGCTGCCTTGCAAAACAGGGCAGAGACTCAGGGACCAAGGGCCTCATCAATATTAGCAAATTAGATGGTGCCTGGGTATGAACCATGATCATCTGTATTAGTAAACTGTTAAGCATTTTGTGGCTTGTGGCAATTACTGCTCCCCCAAGCCATTCCCAGGCACAGCCCAGAGTCCTCATCTCAGCTAGCCATCAGCGTGGGGCCACCCTCTTTTGACGTGGATGGTATTGTACTAGCATAGATGCAAGCACTTCCATACCAGTTGGTCTCTGTGCCTAAAAGAATAAAATAAACCCATCACAGCAAGTGACCACACTTTAATAGCATTACATTTTGACTGCACTTTAGCAGAGACAAGTCCAGCCACAAACCTTCATGGCTGCTCTGGTGCCTTCTCTGGAGAGCTGATGGTAAGCATTACAGTTACAACCTAGGTGTTATTGGTTGTACATGAAAACTATCACAGCAATGCTGCCCAAGTGATTCTGGGATTTCTTTTCAAAGAGACAAGGTCATGCTTGGATTAATAAATGATTAATAAACACCACTTTAGGACAAGAAGAAAAAGATTTGGAGTGTGCAGTTTTAATACTGACATTAACAAGCTCACACATTAAGGGCAAACTTTACTCATACAAAGGTCTTAAAATTATCCAAACTGACACAAGCTCCCTATTGCTAACATAAATCAATCTCAGAACAATGGGTTTATTTAAAAATACACTTTATTTACAAGACATTCAGACTTCATTTTGAAAAAATTTAACTGTACATAAAACTTGAAGTAATTTTTCACTAATAGTAAAACCACGGTGAGATTTTCCATTCATTGATTCAGTAACCATGGAAATTACATTTTGGCTTATTATTTAAATCACATAATGAACAGAAAAACTGAAGGAAACTTTTAAGCAACACAACTCCATAAATGTAACAACTTTATACAGTGATATCCTTTTGCCAAGGTATCACTGTTCAAATAAAGTATTTAACATAGAAAGTGCTTCCACTGTACAGCAGAGTAAGTAGTAGAACCTACAGAAATCTTCATAGTGTTTGGATTATCTTTTCAGAAATGTCCTTATCTGCCTTCCCATTAGTGATCCAAATCCCCAAATCTCCAGATCCCCAAAGATGTTAATGAATGACTAACGAACCCTTGTGATTTCATTATACCTTTTCAGGCTTAGAAACCAACTTTCTTTAAAAAGTTGGTTCAGGTGGAGTGTTTATAAAGAATTGAAATATATATATTTATATGTCGGGATGACTACTTAGACAACATTTCCACACAGATCATAGGAGAAAAAATAGTCTTTGGAGTAGCTCACATCAAGCCATCCATAGACCTTGGGTGATGAACTTCACTTTGGAAAAAGATGCTGGCATATTCCCTTCAAAGTTCAGGAAAAAAAAGGAGCATTCAGGATGGTAAGCACTATAATCAGGTAGGGGAGGGGGAAAGAATAGAAAGAACTAAACAAGGTCAAGAAGTGTTTTGTGATGGTAAAGTGTATCATATAGTGAAAGGGGGTGAATTTCAATAAAGTGGAGTTCAAAAATTAAACCAGTGCACAAAAGAGGTATTTCTAAACTGTATTATAGGTACATCAGCACAACCAGGCTAGCAAAATGATACTCCTTTTATTGATGAGACAAAGAATAAGAAAAACTTTAAGAGAAAAAAACTATGGTAGCACTACAAGTAAAAACAAGTCTCTCGAAGAACACAAGGAAAAGGAAGTCAACTGAAAACTTGGTAAAACAGAAACAATACTCCTAAAAACAGCATCAGTTATTTTTCTTTACATAGAAGAGCAAAGGCAAGATCTGCATTTAGAGAGTTACAGGAGAAGGGAAAATTAACTATCAAATTGACGCATTTGGTTAAAGGATAACATATGAAAAGGTGACAAAAACATGAATTTGCTTTAAAGAAAGGCCCACAACTGATGAAGACCAGTAAATTTCTTTTACATTCAATGCCATGTTAATTTATTCCAGATTTCTGTCTTGCTCCAAAACTATCTGCCAAGGCTAGCAAATGTTTAGTTGTCATACAACTTGGCCACATGTATGGTCATGGATCAGAGAGCCGCATAAATTGGACAACTGTTTGAAAATTTTAAGTCTTTTAAGCAATTTTCTTTTGCTACAGACAGTGACGGACAGATGGGGGGCAACCACCACAAGAGAAACTGAATGCCATAATGGTGCAATCAGAAGGAGGACAGGGTAGCACAATCAACCTGCAATCATCAGAAACTTTACGTTACTGCTTTGGAGGGGGGAAAGCAATTAAGCTAAAGAGGCCAGAGAAGAGATTTTTAATGACAGTGCAATACACTACAAAACTGAATTTAGAACCAAGTGCCCACAGATAAGGCCAAATACTGGAATGCACAGCATTTCAAAACAAGGTGAGCATACTTCAAGGGAATTAGAAAAGATATGCCAAGAACCGAAGAGAGATAAGCCAATACAAAATAGACACTGAGTGGAATGAAGTGTTCTACAAAAGTAGAGAGGGGCCACCCAGTAGAGCCTAGTTGTGCCCCACTTAAAACTGAGGAGAAAAATACATTGCTGCAGGACTCAAAGGAAGGCAAGGATACTGGGTCAGAAACCTTAGTTGGGTACCCTGAAAGCCCATACACAGAAAATGCAGGTTCACCTCATCAATAATACAGCTCTGTTTGTTTTGCTTGCTTAAGTAATAAAGAAAATTTTAAATCTGCTTGTTTTCTAGACCCAAAAATTTCTATAATCCCTGGTACTTTCCTATTTATCCACAGGCAACAATTACAGTACCTTCAACTAGACAAGAAAAAAAAAGTTTAAGGCTGTTACTTCATTATATTTTCATGTTACAACACTTTCAAAAACTTAAAAAACATAGATAACCACAGTTCTAACAAACACTGGAAGGATAAAGAAAAAGATGGTCTATTTTGTCAAATGCCCCAACGCCACACATACTAGTGTTCTCTAATTCCCGAGTAAACAATACTGCCATCCCATCTTTCATCCATTTAGTAAAAATGTATGTATAAAAAGATTACCTGATTTAAGACACAAATGCTGGTGCTATGAAAGGGTGCTTGTTTTAGAGGATATCTGATAAGCAAGTTTTCCCATAGACTTTGTTGTTATTTTGGGAGCTTTCTATTCCAGTTCTCAAAAACTTTACAAATGTATTTGTTATTTACATGTAAAACATCACCACAGATGAAAAAATGGACAAAGAGAATAGAAGAAAGGGCTGCCTTACTTTACACTATGTGCTTTCAAGAGACAGAGCAATTCTTACAATGTGTCCTGATTTACACTAATTTGTGCAATAACTGCCAAGCAAGATCCTGCTGCGTTCACGTCTGCTGCTGCCAACAGAATGAAACTGACTGGAGGATTAAGCTTTCAATTATGCTAACAGATAGTTTATTTATGTAACAAACCTATGATGGAAGGCTATAAAATATATTCATTCACCCAAGAATCTGTTCAAAAGGGGTAACTACAAACCTAGAAATGGGCTATTTAGACTGTAATCACTGCTTCAGTAAATACAATTTTCCAACCAGCAAAACAGCCTGCTGTGTGTTTTAATATTCATTGACTTAACATAATTGTCCTTATTAACGAGGAGTTGGCTGCTCTCAAGCCAGCCTTACAAGGCGGCCCTGGTATTTTCCCAGCCCAGGCAGGAAATCAATTTTCCCTTTCTGTTAAGGTGTCACTGAAGTAAAGACACCACTATTTTATAGAGGTGTCCCCATAAATAGATGAATAAAATAGCCAGCCCAGGCCACACAGAGCCTTGAAAGACTGCTTTTGACAGCAAAATGTATTTGAAAGCTTCTGGATCTGATCTGTAATAGCAGGTGAGGCGAAGCACTACACTCCCTGTGAATTAGATAGTGGGTTTCCTCTCCTAAAAACCTGGAGAATAGACCTGACCTAAATCCAGCACTGGTGACAGGGCACATCGTCTTGGGCTTTTTAGAGCACCCTTGCATGCTTTTCAAAAAGAACAAGCAGCAAAGAGATAAAGGAATTGCTTGACTAAATACACTTTGAAATGCACCATTGGGCATGGGGAGGATGGGCAGGGAGGAGGGGAAGGCTTAGACCTTTAAAATAAATCAGTAAGAAATAAACAAGACTAAACAAGGAAAAATTGCCTGTGTTGGTTTTTAGTTTTGTTTTTAAAGCTTCTTCTATGTGAAAACATTGCATATAAAACTTTAAAGGGACTTTCTTAATTAATACAATATTAAATTGTGTCTTAATAATAGAACTGCAGGATTTTAACTATTCATAATAAACATATTAGCTTATTTATTCAGCATGAATAATGACAGACGTTCAGTATTAAAGATGCTGCAATCATGCCACACAACGATGAATTAAGACAGTGGCTATTATAACTTCTGTTGTCAGGAGGAAAATAAAATAATAAAAGAGACTGAGTTGTACAATCACAACAGTGAGCAAGATAAAAGTTAATTGGATGACTGCCTGCATTTCCATTTGCTAGATTCAGTACAGACATTAAAACATTAATAAGTATTTCTTTGCTATCATGACAAGAAAGCTATTCTTTAGCATACTTATCTGTGATTAGGCTAGAACTCCAGTATTACTAGTAGAGAAGCAAGACCAGCTTCTGCTCTGTCCCTAAATACAGGAGTCAACCAAGAAAAAAATGCAAGTCAAAATTCCTGAGTGCTTCCCTTTTCCCTTAGACACTCTAAACTTCATTCACAAACCCCGCTGGCCAGAAGCACAAGCATCACTGTTAAAAATGAAATATCTATGCAAAAATGGGTTTTAAAGATCAGTAAAGCATCTCTACTGCAGTCCTTTATAAATACACAGTACTTCAGCCCAGTACAATCGTTAACTGGCCACAGGGCTTTCAGGAAAGAGCTCACTTCACCAGAAAAGGCCAGAGTTCCATTCCCAGTGCCACTGGCCATTAACTGGAAGCATCAGTGCAGACAGCAACACACCTCATCCAGTCTAACAACAGAAATTCACACACAGTTTGGTAAGGAACTGTGTGACACTGTATCAGAAAAATCTTAGATGAACACAACACCCTTCATGGAAATATTAATCCTTATTTCAGATAAAAGGGTTCTTTAGGTGTATTTTGGTTTACAGCTAAAGCACAGAAATCTTTTTGCCACGCCACTGATGACCCCCTTCACAGCCAGGATACGTTGTTCTATGAAAACTTTACACAGAGGGAATTGCTTAAAGTCGTGTACTGCTCAACTGTGATTTGTCATCAGATGCACCACAATTTTTCACATTTTTAATGCCATCCTCTGCCTGCGGGTACTCCATAGGGATTTCAGTATCATTGTCTTTATGCCATACAGAAAGGTCATTTTTCTCAGTATAGCCATTAGTTTTAGCCAGGGGATGCTCCCGCTGACTGCAGCACAGCTGAGAGTCACAAGCTTTTGAGATGCATGGTGAGCTGCACAGTAGCTGGGAGGTCTTGTGATCAACATACTCAGGCTGGATGGTCACAGAATGGATCCCTGCTTCGTGGAAAACCTTCCGTATTTTATAAGCAGCATCTTGGTAATCAGCAGGGGTTTTGCACTTGATATGAAGAGTAGCAATATTCTTGCCACCTGCAAGCTCCCAAACGTGCACTTCATGAAGGCTGCTAACCCCTGGCACACGAGCTATTCTGTCAGCTGGAAGATGTAAGAGAAAGATATTAGAGACTTTGGTGCCATTACTAGCTTTCCCATTAAAAGCCCTAACCGAAAGCAGCAGTCTCCAAACTATCTTTTCAAAAGAGCTGTACTTAATAAGTATGCCTACTCCCAGCTGCCTTTGGTTCAGCCTCCAGATGACCACACAAGCAGACCACCCTTCCTTTTGGGTTCACCCTGTCTCTCAGGCTCCTTAATGGCCATTTACCAGCCGTTCACAGAAGCAATGTTAGAGCACCACATCCTTGGCCAAACCCCCACATCTTCTGGTTTCTTTAGCCACAAGTATGGTGGAATACCAGAAACAACCAGTGCTACCCCACAGTTAACCAGTGTGGACAATGTCAGAGAGCTACACAATTAACCAACCTCAATGGAAACTTCTAAGCTGTTTTGGAAGCGTTTCAGAAGAAGTCACTGCAGGGTTCAGAAATATTGTAATTCAGTGTTATTTCTTACACAAACACCTCACACAAAGCATTAACAGCTCAAGACCTGGTATTTTTTATGTATTGTTGGGAGTACTACATTCTCAAAATGCATGCCTTAACTAATCCCTAGAGATTTGAGTCATGTTGCTAGGACACAGGCATGTGACTATTTCTCACGGTTCTTGAGAATTTAGAGCTATTACGAGTAAATAATCCAAACATGTCATTTCATAAATAACATATGCATTGAAATATATCATTAAAATTAATAGCATTTCAACAACAAATCTGACTTACTCAGTAGCTGCATATTAACACCTTTGGGAACCATCTGCAACAAAATAGTTGAGGTCTCCTTGATAAGCGGGAATGCAGAAGACAAGATGATGAACACCATAATTATTGTCAGGCTTGGATCGATGTAGCACTGCCAATTACATGGAGCATTCTCCAGAGGAAGTACCTGGAAGATTGTAGCAGCAACTACCACGACCACAGATCCAAGTGCATCTCCCATAACATGCAAAAGAACACCTGAAACAAATGGCACGATTTCCATTACTGCGTTGTTATTTTGTTGGGAGTTTTTGGTTGCTTGCTTGGTTGGTTGGTTGGGGTTGTGGGGTTGTTGCGAGGGTTTTTTTGGGGGGAGGGGGGAGAGTAAAGATGCATTTTTCAAGTCTGTTCTACTTGACATGAAAAATGCAATATTCCAAGCAGTAACATCATAACCAAAGTTTTCAGCAACAGCTTTCAGAAGAAAACAGCAAGGGAGTACCAACTCTGAACTACAGCTGTTAAGTGGGATGCATTATTAAACATGTAGGGTATGCTAGCAACTGCAATCTAACTGCAATGCCATGGCAACATAAAATGTATTTGCTTAAATGCCTGCAGATTATTAAGAGATCCTGGAACATTATATCTCAATTCCCAATTAAAAACTGATGACAAAATCTATCCGTTCTACCACGGAAGCTAAGAGAGCCACAGACTACTCCCAGTAACAGTTATTCTCCTCCATCTATGACACTTTTGAAATCTGAAAAATTACCTAAGTGAAACATAAGCCCATTCCTATGGCTCCAAATACCTCCAAACTCCAATTTTTGGATCAAGCTTGATTACTAGTCATATTAAACTTTGTCCCACCAAGGCTACTAGCCCTCAGATCAAAAAAAAATCAGAATCTGGTCTGAAAGTCAGTGACATGGATGCCACAGTTTAATATGCGCCTGGACTACTCTAAATTGAGAAGAATGCTCGGTACCACTTTTTACAACTATAGATATGTTTTTGCACAAAAGGTAAAGGCACTGATCAGGCTGTTATAATAATACATTTTTAGCTGCCCTTTCAACTATAATGACCAAAGTAATCTTCTTGCTATAAAGTTACAATAATCTAAGAACTCCTTTTTCTTTTTGACTACTTTACATAAACTTCCCTCTTCCCAGCATTGCTCAAATGCACTCCAGTTCTGTCAGTCTTTACTGCTCAGACTCAGATTTCATTCCAACACATGCCTAATTCATACCATCTCTAAATATATGAAGTTAATTTATTTGACAATACATTTTATTTGCAGCCTGTGAGAGAATAAAATGGACAATCTCCTTTTAAAATCCCTATGACAAGCACTTCCCAAGAGCTTCACTCCAATTTAATCACATCCTCTAGGCTGGAGAAGCTGTAAAAGGCTCATTAACAACACAGCTAAGACTTTTGTCTCAAGGTTTAATTGTCTCAAGGTTTTTGACTGGTGATGCTGGACACTGGATTAGATCTAGAGCTGTGGCTGTGCTGCTGTTTCTTGCCAGCTCTTTGCATGAACATTGATCTTCAGTGTGAGAAATGAAGGCAATAACCACTAGAATTCCTCATAATCACTTGTGTCAGATAAGAAAGTACAAACTTCCAGTGACTGCAGCTCTTTCTGCTAGAGTCAGGCATGTTCTGCCCCATTTGGCAGGCTCCCACAGGGCTTTACTCCTCCTAACAGTGTTGCAGTGTTTCCTTTTCACTTACAAATAATCCCAATTCAGCATGGGCTATGAGCTATTACACGAACAAGAGGGACAGGCAGGATGCAATTGCCAAAGCAACTAACTAACAGCTTAAAAAGAACAGAAAAATATTTCAGAAAGTCTTCTTCTGAATTAAGGAAAAACAGTAAGCATGTCAGGACAAATTATGAATCGAGAATATGGAATTTGGAAATGCTTATTTTACATTATTAATGTGGTTAATAAATATATATTGATTACATATCACATAATGAAGGTCTAGATAGAGATATAATGCATATAAACACCTATACAGACAGGGAAAGAAACGCTTGGTTAATTTATTTCACTCTGCAGATATACAGTGACCTGCCAAATTCAACGTAAGAAGGGCTGATACTATCACAGACACTCTGAGGGGCAGGTTCACAGTTCAAGGACCTGGCAAAACACTGTGCTGAAGCACCAGTTTCAGCCCCTTTTTCCTCATGCTGACTACAAAACATGGTTAACCTGGATTTTTAAAGAAATTCTGTTTTCTGATCAAAAGCATTTTTAAATTGAAAACTGCTCAAGTACTACATCAGTGACACTCAAAACAGCACCTCACTGGTATCTGCTTTACCATCTTATAAGACCTCTAGTGACTTGAGGTTAGCACAAGAGGCTTTGTCTCCTTATCAAAAGTTAAGCTGCACTCTTCTAAAGAATTAAAATTAAAATATAAACACACTTGGAGCCAAAGTAATATCACACTATTTTGTTGTTATCTATGCCATTTCATACCACCAAAACCCTTCTGCTAAAGATAGCTGTGTCCATATACATAGAAGAGTGCTGGGCTTTTGCTCATTTCTTACTGATATTTGAGGGAAAAAAATAACTGAAATGGAAATCAGAAAGTATTTAAAATTAATACAGTATTAGCAGTATACTCCCATGCTGTACCTCTGATGTTCAAGGCTTCAGATTTTTTCTCTTTTTTCTTCTCAGGCCCCTCTTCAGGGCTTTTCTGGTCATTTGGTGAATCACCTGCATTCAAAGAAGAAACGCTGTGTTGTGTATAAGTTCTACAAACAAAAAAAACACCATCCTTCTCAAAACCAACTTAAAGATTACAAGAAAAAAAACCAAACAAACAACAAAACATAAACAAAACAAGCCAAAACATTTTCCATGCAGCTATTTGAGCAACACCTCCCTCCCTTGACCCAAGGGGACGCCCAGTAGTCCAGTGTAAAGTACAAGATGAAAGAGTTGGTGGTTGTCCGAGGCAGCTTAGTGAAATTCCCCAGGGCCTATGGGTGGGTTTGAGGCTTCTAAAGGGCCCAGAGGATGGTTCTGGCAGCTCAGCGGGTCCTGAGGGCAAACAGGAGGGAAAGCGAGGAGGGGGAAGGTTGGGGAAGGGTGCAAGGACATGAGGATAGCACAGCGAGGCAGCGAGGATGCAGCGAAAGGCACCTGCTTCATCCTCCTGCCCCGTTGGGGCACTGCTGGGCACAGCTGGCAGTGTGGCGGCAGCAGGTGACAGGGCGGGTGACTGGCGGCGACGACAACAACGACGATGATGGCAACAGGCACCCCAGTCCTGGAAGACGAGCAGCCCCACGAGGTTGACAGCAAGGCCGAGGGTGCCAACGATGAGCACCAGCTGGGCATCATCGATGGGCTCAGGCCGGGCCAGGCGGAGGATGGCCTCCACGAAGATGGTGAAGCAGAGGGCGGTGAGGAAGACGGCATTGCTGAGAGCCCCCACTGCTTCAGCGCGGCTGTAGCCGTAGGTGGCCCGTGGGCCCCGGTGGCTGCGGCGGGCGATGCGCCCCGTGGAGAGGCCCACACAGAGGGAGATGAGGTCCGAGAGCATGTTAAAGGAGTCGGACATCAGCGCAATGGAGTTGCCTAGGTAGCCCGACACCAGCTCGGCCACGAAGAAGCTGACGGTGAGCACCAGCATGAAGATGAGGCGGCACGTCTTCCCCGAGTACCGCCCCATGGCCCCCGCCGGTCCCACTNCCGCCCGCCCGCTGCTGCGGCGGGGCTCACGGGTCGTGAGGAACGACCGTGGCTTACAGGAAATAAATAAAATAGGGAATAAGTAGGAAATAAAAGGGCGGTGGGAAGGCGCAGAACTAAAAGGCCGGATGGAGAAGGGACCACTCGGGGGGGCACAGGCCCTCCAGAAAACACCAAAAGTCCGCCGCTGTCCAGCCTGCCCTCCGGGGGGGGCAGGTACCTCCGCGCTACCCAAATCCTTTTCAGTGACGGATCCCATAACTGTACTCCTTTGTGGCTTTAGTGATAGCTTAAGTGGGAAATCGAAGGATAGGGTGCCATCTACTGCACCGGCTCATCTCCTGCAGCTAGACTTTAAATGGTGTGTCAAACAGTACCTAAGCGTGCACCAATCTGTCGTCAGCCAATGAGAAAAATCTTTTCATGCATTTTTTTCACCCTACAGAATAATGTATAAGAAGCATAATAAACCTCTATCTTGTTTTTATAGATTTTTTTTTGTTGTTGCTGTTATGACAGTTCTTGGGAGAGTGATGCCTCTGCACGCAAATGGAAAAAGGACAGAGCCAAATTGCTAACACCGCATTTCGGGATGATGGGAGCCACTGGATAATCAAAAGAGGTGTCGGGAAATTAAGCCATTCTCAACTCTGGTGTTGTCAAAAACATCTGCTGATGTCATTAGATTTTCAGTGACCCCAGGCTGGATTTGGGATTGATCATCATACAATTCTTTTTTGTGTTTGACTTCAGAAGTAGATAAAAAATAAAATCAGAAATGGGACCAAGAATAAATGAAAGACATAAGAACTAAAGAAAATAATGCCCTTAAAATTATATCCTGCGAGAGCCTGGAGTATTTCAATTATGTAAGGGCCACACCAGCACTGGAGGTACTGCTTCAGCAATTGCAATTTACACTGAAGTGCCACATCAAACATTTTACCACAGCTGACAAAGCATACATCACTATCAGATAATAAACCAGCATGACCAGGAGGGCCAATCAAGTCCCTCCTACCAAAGATGGTGTTCTCTACAACCAGAAATTCATTAAAAGCCTCAGGAATTTCCTCTTTCTTCCAATTCTGAAGCAATTGCATTGTTACTGCTGTTAATGGAGTTTGATCCCTGCTTGAATACATCTTTTAAATGAGGCTTCTCAATTCCACCTCAGTTCCGTGTATACAAGCAAAGGCTTTCTTGCATATAACCTAAGGTGTATCTAAGCCGTTCAGGGGACATTTTCCTGTGTTATCTGCAAGGATTAACACTCAGAACTCCCATTTAACTGGAGATTCTTGTGCATGCCCTTCACACATTCAAAGCCTGAGCAAGGAAAGTACCCTGCAATATTCAAATTAACAAATGTGTAAAAATAACTGTATTTAAAAGAAGCTTACCATAAAGATAAACACAGTAGTGAGAGCAGATAGCATAATTTACATCAACACACATTTCAGATCTAGAATTATATCTACCAACATAAGATGAGAGATTTTAAACAGTTGTGCCAAATAAAAAGCAGTGTGACAGAGGTAGAACAAAAAGAAGAAAAATGTATTAGAGTTATAGGAAGTTAAATAGTCTATTAGATGTAAACTTTAAAATGTCAGTCTTAATCTTCTTTACTATAATTAATGATAGAAAATTCTGGCACCTCACTTACCAGCAAAAAATAATTAACCGAAGCTCAGCTCATTGTAATGCCATAGAACTGAAAAGAATTTTCAGGAGTTATGATTTTAGGAAGACATATAATACAGTAGCTGAAACATCAGTAATCCGCATGTGCAAAATATACATTAATTCTCTTTAAACAAAAATATAACATGTCATAGCTCTGAACTCACTTCAAAAACAAAAATATCACTGTTATCTTGAAGAAATAGAGCTAAAAATATTACTTTCAGCAAATAAGGCTGTGATTAAGTCCTCTGACATGGAGCACAATTACAGGTGACTCACTGAAGAAGTCAGAAGCAATATACGTTCAGAGCCTCAGCTCTGAAGCTGTGTCTGCTGAGCCATTGATTCTTCCTTCTTCTGCCTGTTGAGCTCACACATCTCAATCTGCTTCTCAGCATCAGTCTGAGCGCCACACACTGACACAGGAACAGAGCAATGTCTGTGCTGGGTTAGACCGGAGGTCCATCTCTGAACTATTTCCAGTTCCCATCTACCTCTGTTGGAGGTGAGGGAACCAAACCTGTAGAGTCTTCAGAGCACAGGTCAGCCATAGATTGATAGAGGCACAGCAGAGGTCCCAACTCTCTCCTTTACTCCTTTCCCAGTCCTGCCTCACATTTGATTCATCTTCTGTCTTCTAAGCATTTAGCAAACATTTTTTATGGAACTGAATCATTCTCTCCTGCTTTCTGTTTCTCCTCTTCTGACTAGTAATTTATCCATGCAAGGGCCTTTCCCTTCACTCTATGGCTGCTTACAAAGTCTCCATGCATCCAAAGTCACCATGCATCCAAGCCTCCCTGGCCCTCTTCATCCAGGTACTACTACCACTTCAAGACAAATGACTCCTAAAACTGTAATCTGAACAAAACTACACAGTCATTCTTGTTCAGCAAGTCATCAGTCATCACTTCCAATAACAAGAATAATTAATTTACCTCACTCTTCAGAATAAAGATTGCATTATCCCCATAGTTCTTTTGCACTTTTGATCCTCTTCCACACAGTCCAACAGAAAGACTTGATCCGGCACAAAGGACGTGCCGCTTCCATTACCAAGGGTTTCACTCAGGCTCTTCCCCCTTGTGGACATGACCATTCTGCTTGCACTGATCCACTTACAGCAGCAGAAAGTTTGATCTCAAATCCTTTTAGAAAGGAACCATGTTTCTGATTGTTTTGCAGCATACTTAGCATCTTTGTGTGTTTTACGCTGACTGCAGACATTCAACAATAATATTACAGTTCCGCTTATTTATGCAGGACAGGGATTGCCTGAATAAGCTCCATATTGTTAAACAACACAATCAACCTAGATATCCCCAGTCCCTCTGTTTCTAAATATGCTGAGTTGAACAAGTCACTCATAGGAGACTCAGAAAAAGTTGACCAACACCTTAGTTTTCTGAATTATTTGCCAACTTTCGTTTCAGCTACAATACTTCTAGAAAAGCTGTTGCAGTTTCCTCATCCTATTCAGGCATAGGAATTGGTAAAATTCTTACAAATTGGTAACATTATGCAAACGAGGCAACTTTCTGTCTGAACCCCAAAGATGCAAAGCACTCCTGTAAGCTTCAAGATTTCTGTGTGCCAAGCTTTTAAAGTTCTCTTCACGCCATTTTTTAACACTTACCCATTGGCAGTCAGACTCTCTAGCCAACATGCTATCCCCAGCTGTGGCCATAAGTGGAAGCTTAGATAGCAGTGAGAGCACGGTACATATATATGATACTTTCCCAGAACACTCTTCAATCTTTCAAGTATTTTCAGCTCAAGTGAGTTTCCAAGCTAGATAGCTGTATTTAGTAGCCCTCAATTAATTTCTTTTCCACCTACTAGTCTAGCCTTTCACTCACCAATGTAGATTTTGACATTGCTTGGCAATAAAGTCCACATATCTTCTACCCATGCAGTGAATGATCACCTCTCTCTCTTTGTTTTGACCTGGATCCTACTAGTTTAATTTGATATACCCTCATTCTTGTTTCAGACAACAGAACAGTCAATGACTACTGACCTTCCCTATGCCACTCTTGGTGCTGCAGAATTCTGTCACACCCTCCTTAATTTTCAAGGTGATGGGTTAAAATCTCCTTAGTTGGTCCTTGCAGAGAAGCCATTATCAGCCTTTGAAAATAGGATCTCTCTATATTATTATGAAATATGACAACAATAACAGAAGTAACAATGGTAATTTCCTTCCACTACTGAAGGAAGGATGAAAATAAGATCACTCATAGCCTTTTGGCGCTGTAGAATTTGGATTGTAAAAAATTCATGAAAATAAAGAACTAATTATGAACACTATAATTAAGAGAGATCACTCTTCATCCTGCTTATCCAAGTCCTGGCAGAGATTACTTTTTAACCCAATATAAAAATGTTTTACAAAAGATATTTCAGGAATGATCTGGGCTAAACTGGAGAACGAGAGAAACAAATGCCTACCCACACATCACTGTACATGGTAAAGGAGTCATGCCTCTTTAAGACTGCGGGGAGAAAAATACTACATTTGCGCTAAAAAGTTGACTGACCTTAGGCACATTACATTTAAATTCAGCATCCCTAGCTGTAAGAGCCTGAAATGCAATGAGTGGGTGACAGTGGACCTTTAGGCTTCATTCCAACAAGACCTGATGACAGCCTCGAAGGCTCTTGTGAAGCTTGTGTAGCTTTGTGCCTTTAAATTAGAAATGCTGGACCAAATTCATAGCAAACCTAAACTGGAACAATGTGGTCAGCTTTTGCCACAGATAAATTTGACCACAAAATGAATCACAAAATAAACACAGACCAATCAACCTTGTTGTGGAAGGTGGTTAACACAAGAATATTCTGTTTGTGGGTGGTTTGTTCCTAGCTGTTTGCTCATTTTAAACATATCTCCCTTTAATTCTGCTCAGAACCATGCCTGCAAGAGGAAGATGGGATCTCTTGGCATATGCTGAAGGGCAGGAGGGCTGGGAAATCAGTTCATTAGGTCTGCTTCAATCCAAGGAGCAGAAGCCTAAAAGCTGGCCTTCCAGCAAGAGTTCAGCAGTCTGCATGAAAGTTTTGTCAGTGTCCTTGGTGGAGTACAGAGGTGAATGTCCTTGGCTTTCTTTAATCACAGCTATGACTCTTCACAGCAGTCCTGAAACTGTCCTGGGGAGGGGAGAGACCATGGGCTGGCTGGGCATGGAGAACAGATTTTCTGTGCCCTTCCAAAAAAGGACTTGAATACACTGGAAGGTCAATCTGTAATGATGAACCTGTGGGATTATTTAGTTCCTGGCCTGGAATGTCTTCTTTTTGTCAGATTTTTTTTCTATTTTAAGATGGTTGTTCAGCTTGTTGGTTACAAACCACAATTCCTTGCTCTTATTATCTAGCATAAATAAACCTTTTACATACTTTAAGGTATATCCAGTCAGTATCTGCTCTAGCACCTGGATCATGCTTCCCTGAATACTTCAACTACTTGATAATGCACTTTTTAAAAAGTATATTTCTGTTAAGTTTCCCATATAAATGTGTGTGTGTATGTGTACCTATATATCCATATAACCTTTTCCTACTGGGAAAGCATGTTGCAAAGAATGTGAAGAGAAGAAAGCCACTCACTAATATCATCGTTGTAAATTACATTGAGTCTTACTGCAAAAACTTAATTTTCTACTCCAGCAGCATTTCTAGACTGAAGCGGATACCAAACCTGTGTCTGTGGCAAACTCTCTGCTTCTGCAGAGTCGAAATGAAATCATTGCAGTTAATGTATATAACATGTCAGCTTTAAAAAACCTCTATTGTACTGAAACTGTTTATGACTTTGAACTCAGTTATCTTACAG
Source organism: Rhinoptilus africanus (assembly GCA_013400135.1). Taxonomy (NCBI): domain Eukaryota; kingdom Metazoa; phylum Chordata; class Aves; order Charadriiformes; family Glareolidae; genus Rhinoptilus; species Rhinoptilus africanus. Next base: position 42,356 of record VXBO01014604.1, read on the forward strand.
TCCTTTTTATTTCCTTACAGCTCACCACAGATCCTGTGATGTAACTCAGACAGTCCATCTATGCCTTTACTGTGAAATTGGTTCAAGGTTGAGAGTGAATGCAGTTACCCAAAGTTCAGTGGTACTCGCACTGTTGGAATCTAGGTTCAGTTTTGATCTTACCTTTATGCTGTTGCATAAGCCATTTGGGGATGCTTTGCTAGCATAGCGTATTTTGGCCAAAAAGTAACCCCAAAACATTTGCTTTTACTTGTTTTGAAGAAAAATTTTCTCACTGGAAACAATTGGGGAAAGTAAAATGTCTCTCCCTTAGATAATATTCTGAGGTTTCTTTTAAGAGAAGGAAGCATTCAAAACAGATCTGAAGAAAATTTCGTGAAGCATGTTGCTAAATAAAGTTCACAGTCTCTTCCCATCTGTGTGGTCTTTCTTAAAGACTCTGGATTAGAGCTCCAGCTAATGTAAGTTAACACAGATCTGGTTACCTTTGGGGTAGTTTCTCAGAAAAGCTTTGGGAGAATTTGGTGAGGATTATTTGGCATGCTATTAAACTAAAGAAGACCTTCAGAAAAGACACATGTTCAGACTTAGGTATCTAACAAACACTTTAAATTACTTTGAGAGTTTCTCTTGGCCTTCTAATTCCATCTAAGAGGACTATGTCCAGTAATGCTGTAGATATCAAAGCCAGAAAATCTAAATATTTGGTTAGAGTAGGCTTTGGTTACCTGCATACCAATCCACTAACACCTCTGGGATTTATGGAAATAAATGCATGAGGCATATGTCCCTTCATTTATACATACTGCGTTGGCAAGTGTTTAGGTGTTGGAAGCCACAGTGGACTACACAGGCAGATTCCAATGCTTATACGGAGGAAGGAAGCGAAAGACCATGGTACTAAGCGGCTGGTGGAAGGCACCATTAATCCAGGAGAAACATGCTTGATCATTGAATCTGGCAAAGCATTGGAATCTGATTTTCAGAGCAGCTAATTATGGCCAACGTCAGAGCTGTGTGCATGCAGCATTCCATGAGGATGAGGATGTTCTGTGTGAATGAAGCAACTGTCTATTGGTAAACTCCAGCGCTGCGCATTCAATAATCACCTGTCTATGAATGCAGCCAGGGGATGAATAAGCATGAAATCTTTACTGAAGGGTTGATGCTTTCAGGGAAAAATAGTATCAATACTCAAAAGAGAGGTAAAATAGAGGTAGTAATGCTGATCTTGAGGTAAAAATTTCATGTTCTTCAGGTGTCAAAAGCACAGTAAGCCAGAGGTTTGCCATTACAAGTGTTACAGCTAGGGTTCCTTCCTATTCCTTAAGAAGGTCCCAAAACCATTGGCCTGGGTTAGTCTTGCACCCTTTCAGCAGAAACCTGTTTAGACCAGGGAACTTATTTTTCCCTTCTTAAATGCAGGCGAGTTAAGTGATTGTGAAATTCTTCACACTGACAACCTAAGAAACTGAAATCCTCTGTTCTGGCTTTCTAATCCCCAGAGTGCTTTGTCTCATGCGGTGTAGACCCTTGGGTCTATTAAATCAGGGAGCGCTGCTAAAAATACAATTACTTTTCAGTACCTGCACACTTCTGCTCACCAGGTATCCAGTGGGAAGGTCTATGGCATTAAGATACGGGTCAAGTAGCAACTTATGCACTTATTTTGGCCTAGAAATGTTCTCATTTCCCCTGGGATCAGTATGTTTGCAACAACAGATGTGAAAATTGAGTTCAGAATATTATAGCAACAAAGCCTTCACAAATCACCCAGACAGTTAAAGCTAATGCCTCTCCACATCTCACTTCATGCACACATGTATACCTGCAACTCTCTCCTATTTACAAAAGCCTGGAAAAAGAGATATGCCTCACAGCAAGCCTTAGAATTGACAAAGTCATTTTGCATAAGGTCCAGGAGGAGAAAGGAGTTGTTTTCCACTTATGTGACTGCTAGATTACATGCCACCTCTTATCCGAGAGCCAGGCTCCTGGTGCACAGTGAGATAGGAAAATCAAGACCCAACAGTGCTATCACTTAAAAAGCTCATGCACATGCCGGCTAAATTGCACCTACCAGAACATAAAAGCAAGCCACTTGCCTGCTGACGCAGAACATGTTTTATTTAATGAGTTGTGAAGAGTGCAAAGACGATGAGGTGTCTCATGAGAAGAACAGGGCTGTTTCTCCCTGCCCCAGCCATTTTATGGGTGGCTCAGTATCACACGGGTTGGGCTGGGTGACATCTTCATTTCCTATTACCCCCTTTCTCCCCATACAGATTACAAGACAACAGGACAAATGTTTTTTTCATATTAAATCTTTATTCATTTTCTCAAGACAAACAGCAGAGATTTACTATAATCAGACTAATGTGGTGCTTTTCAAACTGTGGTCCCCTAGCACTTTAAAATTGTTTATAAATGAGTAGAAGAGACAATTGCACTGAGCTGCATGAACAAGAGTAAGCTAATCCCTGTATGCAGTAAAACAGGCTTCTGTATTTTTATGACTGACTATAAGGGGTATGGCCAGTATTAAAGTTGTCTGGTATTTATTGTAAGAGCCCAATTTAATTTTTTTCAGCTGCTTGTTACTTTGACATATTCTTCATTTTCATGCCAAAACTATCTGCGTAAGATATGAGACCTCAAAATTGTCAGAAAACTGTGGTGAAAGTATTTCCAACAGCAACAGTAAGAAAAGTGTTTTATGAATGTTAATTTATGGCAAAGGTTTCTTAGGGATGCTTTAATATCTCTCTGTTTTAATAAGTTATTTCCTGGATTTTAAGTCAAAGCAATAACTACTCTGTGTTGCCTCCACGCTGCTGTGGATGGCCCAGCTGGCCCAAGTACCTTTACACAGCAGTTCCTTTAGAGAGTGTAGAAACATTTTATATCTGTAATAGCTGCTCTGGGCCAGCATCAAAAGAAAGAAGAGGGACACATCCTCCCTGTACCCTTGCTGACCTCTCCTCTTAGTCCTAACGTAGCATGGGAACCTACACTGTCTGAATCAAGTGCAAAGATGGACCTAGAGCGCAGAGAGACCTTAATTTAATGTGATGGGGAGAGATGGGTGCTTACAGCTAGCAGAGGGTATAGACAGGAATTTCAACGATAGTTGATGGAGAGAGAGAGAGGTAAAGGGGGACGGTGGTAATGAAGACTTAGGGAGTCGGACGTGGAGCAAAAGAGTAGCAAGAACCAGAGAAAAGAGAGGGTGAGGGACAGAAGAGAAAGGGGTGAGAGGCAAAACAAACCCAGCCTATGGGTGGAGGAGGGAAATTGGGTCTGCCTGGGTAAGCAGGGACGGCAACTTGGAAACACACATTTATACTTGCTCAAAAGAGTATTTGTACGAAGATGAGAACCTGAGGCATGGATGTTGCAATGAGCTGAATGAGGAGTACAGAAGTAGAACACAACAAAAGAACAGAGACCTGGGTTGGCACCTGCAAACACCACCCTCTGTGTCCACTGGATCTCAGACCTGGATAGTAATGCTCGTTGTAGCCATGGCTTGACCTTGACCAAAGGTCATGTAGCCATGACCTTTGCTGTCAGCAGCATCCAGGAAACATACCAGCTAATTTTTCCATCCCTGATGGTAGATCATGCAACAGAGGAATGAGGTTGGCTGTTGCAATTAATCGTGGCACATGGAAGAATTTGATTCAGTGGATTTAGATCCACGGCCCTCAGCACGTGCAATACAGCACTAGACGACTGAACTCTTTATTTTTTGCTTTGTGTATTCTTTAAAGTGATGAAAACAATCACATACAAGAGGGGAGAGGGCTATTTAAATGCATTCCCTACTTAGAGAACAGAGATTTGAAGGCAGCTCTTCCACTTCCCAGGAAAGCCTAAGAGGTAGAGGGCTACTCTACAAACCTTTACCCTCCAGCGAACCGTCACTGATGTCAGGAGATTGCTCTGGTGTCACTGAGGGTATTGCCTGAGGACAGCTGGATTCAGAGACCATATCCATCCGCTGTAATTTCTGCTAGTAGTGCTGACACACTAGAAAATTTGCCTTGACTTCCACCTCCAGGAAAGAGTATCTATTCCTCATACAGAGGATGACACGAGACAGATATGGAACCCCTCTTTTTTCATGTTTTTTAATATATACATTTATATATATAAAGCATGTAAGTGTACTTTTCAGAGTACAATTATTTGGGGAATAACATTCCTTTTAGAAGAAATATAATAAAAATCTCACTCAGGTTGAATAGAGAGAGAATTAGAGGAAATAAATGTGAAATTTTACCTAAGTGGGGATTATAAAATGAAGTCTAGAAGAAAGGAGTATTCCCTCTACAGTATAAAATGGCATTGTCTTGCCTGTAGGCATTACCACAAGCAGAGAAGGCTCACCGTACCAGAAATAGAGAGGAAAAATTACTGACAAATCTACACACTGTATTTATGGGGTGGTACAAAACTCATCCCTGGCTAATGCAACTGAAATTCAGTTGAAAGCAAGGTGGAATTGCTAGGTATTTGGACATAAGCCTATCGGAGGGAGAGGGATGTCTGTCTTGTCCCAGAGAGCTGTTAGGAACAGGATTCTGGAAATTCAGCGGGAATAGCATTTACCTACACAGTTGCCATTAATTTCAGTTAATTCCCTAATTGCCTGACACTCTATACCTTTGGTTTTGTGCTGATGTGTTCCTCCTCCCTGACTTCACCCAGAGGCAGTTTTCAAGAAGCCATCATAAACAGCAACTTTGACAGTTCCTAACATAAAAGCCCATTAAATCCCCCTACTAATTACGTACCACTACAACTTTAGTCTAAGAGCAACTCAAATTTTAAACAATTGGGCATCTAGAAAAACAGGCAGTAAAAATCAGCTGCGCGTCTGCTTTTAGTGTGATAGGCCAGTAAAGTTAAAGCTTCATTATTATCTGGAGGTACCCTTTATAAAGAACAGGAATCTTTTCCACTTTAAGTCCTAAAGAAAACACACTAAACACTGAAATATAAACTAACAAGCTTTTAATTTCTAGCTCCAAGGCTCTACCCAGCCTGAAAGTCAAATATAAGACTTTTCTCACCTCACCTAGAGCAGTATATAACAGCAGCTTTATTAGACAGGTTCTCCTAGCTTTTCCCCCAGAATGTCCAGTTAACGCTGTGCAAATGGCTGGTTCCTATCTCAACTGAAATATTTCTCTTTTTAAGAAATATGTGTATATATATACGTACAGAGAGAGAGAAAGAGAACTCGTCTGTATCTTATGTCAAATAAAGTGAGATAGTTTCTGCAGGAATAAAGGAACAGTCCCCATCTCTCCTCCCAAATGTACAAATCTGAAAATCCTGTGCTAAGAAAAATAAACTGAGAAGCTAAACATCTAGGAACTCAGCAGAACGTCTTGCAAAAGATTTATGTAGCAGAGTACCTGTTTCTCTTCATATGCTCTCCCAGGCACAGGTTAACAAACAGCAGCAAAGAATACTTCAGCTGTGGATTCACAGGCTTTTCAGTCACCTCCAAATATTGTTAAAGCAGTTTTTACCCTCAGATCAAGGAAAGCTGAGACTCTCCTTTTGCCCTGGCCTATTCTTTTGCCTCATACACACTGTGAACACTTCTCAAGATACAAGCACATCCTAGACAAGTTACAGCAGAATTACTAAAGGATTGAGAGTGAAGATTCTGGATGATTGGTATTTCAGGATTAAGTATTTCCTAATAAGTATCTCTTTAGGGTGGTTGTACACTTTGTCAACTGGCCAGCCAGTGGATTAGGGAGAAAATTTCTCCTTAGAAAACTGTGTGCAGTGTAGATGACTGAACGCTTTAGAAAGTCAATGCATACCCTACTTAGACACTACTTTCTGAGAAACGCATGTGGTGATAGCTGGAAACACATATGGGTTCAGGCATAAAATCCCTTGCTAACAAAAGAATGAAGAAAACTACAACATTTTACTTGCTCATCTCAGAGAAGCAGTAAACAGTCTCTAGAAAAGTCATTAAGCAGAAGCGTAGAGGGCTGTGAATGCTGAGCAACTGCATTAGGTTATTTACCTGTTTCGGTGTCTCCTTGGGGTGCGCGACAATAACAGCAGTCCATGAAGATAACATAGTTGAACACATTGAAGAACAGACCCACAATCCCGACAATGAGGACGAGCAGTGCTTTCTCAGTCTTCTGAGGGTTGATAAACCTCTTGATTGCCTCAACGAAGATGCTAAACACCAGAGCGGTGGCAAAAACACTGTTGCCAAAAGCTCCCAGCACATCTGCCCGGCTGAAGCCGAAAGTGTTAGCCTTGTGCCACCTGATGCGACTGAACCTAACACCGAACAAACCGATGATCATGGAGATCAAGTGAGAGAGAACTGCAAAGGCGTCTGAAGCTAAGGAAAGCGAATTGCCAACATAGGCTACTGAGATCTCAACAGCAAAAAGCACAAGGCTCACCACGCACATGAGGATGAGCCTGCTGCTCCTGCCCGAGTAGCGGCCCATTTCTGCAGCTCTCTCTTCCCCTTACTCTGAGGTTCTGCAAAGACAGAGCTGTGCGAGGAGCAACTCACTCTCTGTGATTCTGCCCTTCACTTGTCAGTGCTGCTTACATGTGGGAGCCACTTTTATAGGAAGCAGTAAAGCAATAAACCAGTTTAAAGGGCAGTTTAGCAAGATTTGTCATGTGAAGGCAGCCTGAAGGCTCCTGTCCTCTAAGGAGTTCCACCCTCAGGAGGCCTTTTTTATTTTCTCCAAAACCAAAAACAACCGATGGGAGACTACTGGGACACCAGCACTTGCTACTCTACCTAATGGCACTGTCCTAAAAAATCACATAAGGCCCAGACAGGACGAGTGGCTCAGAATTTTAAGCAGTTAGATTAGGCTCTTCTTTTGGATAATACTCTCCTCCGGTATCTGTTTCAGCCATTTCTGTTGCCAGTAATTTTAGTTCTGAGAAAATACTACTCCATGCCTGTGGAATAAGACATTTGAAATCCATGTTGGGTGGACATTATTTTTAAGAACATGGTAAACGTGAAGTGCCTGTGAGGGTCATTTAACATGTTGTCCATAGAGCAAGTTTCAAAGACAACTGAATTAATCTTCCATTTTAGCAAGCCAGAGTTCTCAACTGCTTGTATTTTTGTCACATTTTAATATTACTCATGGAAATGGAGCAAAGTTGGAAGCCATTTTTTAAACGTGCAGCCAGTAGACGTAGAAGCTGAGCCTCAACAATAAACCTAAAGTGAACTGTTTATTTCCCATTTAAAAAATCCCTGCCTATCTCAAAATCCCAAAGTAATTCTTATATGCTTGCAAGAAAGTGTCATATTTGGGGCAAGCACAACCAGAAGGGGGAAATAAGAGCTACAGAAAACCTAGCTTGTACTTGGTGCCATTTCTGGAACAGAGTAAGAACCTGAAGCAGTAACTTTTTTTTTTTTGTCATTCACTGTAGTACCTCTTGAGCTCTTGAGTGTATGCGTAGTTTACACATACTCACAAACCACAGTGAAGGAAATCCCACTGCCAATGGCCCCAGTATGGATGATAAGTCCAGGTGCCTTCCTTGAAAAGTTTATGATACAGTATTTGCTTGAAATGTCCATCTACGTACATGTAGACACACAGTTAGTTACAAGATAAAATGAAGGAAATTACATTCAGTACAGCCATAGAGAGATAAGATAATAATACTGATAACCTGAACTGACCAACTGTCCCTGTTGGCCTTAGACTTCCCAAGGCAAATTAACTTTAGGTTAAAAACTCAAACGCCCACCCCTAGTTTTTATTTATTTACTTTCTCACAAGGTTTCCAACAGCCAAAATATTTATGTTTAAAGTTCAGTTTGTTAGAAGTCTTGCCTGCCAACAGCTGTGATTTTAAAAATTTTGTTACTTGTCTGCCTAGAGACTGCAGCTACAACTCTTGAGGGTGTCCCCTCCCCATCATTTTAAGACCATTAACCCTGGTAGGGTGAATTAGTAGAACTAATTACAGCATGGAAACTGGTATTTGCTCTTTTTCCTCTTCATCATATCCCACCTGCATTACTATATCTGTTACAGCTATTTCTATGGTGCTTTCTTCCTTCTTGTATTAAAGCAATGTTCAACTACTTAATTAATTTATTATCTGAACTACAAAGCATGAAAAGTGAGAATTTTTTTTTCAAGAGTTATTCTCCTTTCAGTAGGAACAGACCAAAGTCAAACTTCAGAGTTCTCAAAAGTCCTGCCTTACACAAGGTTTCGATTACCAAAACAAGAGCTCGATCTAAACAAAGCATTCCCTTTACAGCAGAGCTAAAATGCTCGAGTGTGCTCTATTTTGTCAGTAAGGAGTAGCACCATGTTAAGGCAGTTCCCTATATCCCACCTATTTAACCCAAATTTATCAGTATAGAAGGAACACTAAGAGATTTGCAGTTCTATTATAAACACACAGTAGCCTCATTTAACCAATTGTAGTGTATTATTCTGATTCACGTATTTATTTTCTAACAGACACAATTTACTAAGATTCTGAAAGTTTTCATAGCAGTATAATTTAGAGTATATCTGTTCCTATAACACTTTACAGATAGCTCAGATTGTGCTTCTGGTGAAGGATACCTGACCTGGACTTGTCTTTCCCAGGAAGGCATTAGCATCTCTTCAGAAGAGAGATGCAGAGAGATCTGCAGATGAATCATCCACATTCCAGACGCTTCAAGCCTTACTATGACCAGAAAGAAACATGCTGGGGAAGAGAACTAAGGGGAGGAGGGAAAAGGCTGGTCTTCTGTGAAACCTCTGGCTTCAAATAAACCCATTTGTAGGTTGAGAGCAACTCATTTCTAAGAACAGTGTTGTCAACATGTTTACTCATGAATTTGACCCAGTCAACTGGTTGAAGGTTGGCTGTTTGTTCAAACCGATAAGGTTGCAGGAAGGTTAGAGGCAGCATTTAGTTTTGCCTTTCCTTTGTTCTGCACTATTAACAGCTTCTATATCTAATTTTTTAAAATACCAGTGTTGTGGAGTGTTTCGATGGGAGCTGCTCATCTATCCTTAATAATCTGGTTTGCTCTGTTAAAAGATCATGGCACACTCCTGTCTCTTATGCCCAAGGACACTGAAGCTGCCGGTTATTGCCTCTCCCTTTCCCCCAACAGGACATGGCCACAGTAGGCAATGCCTTTGAAGACTGGTCTTAGTTACCCATCACATGAGGCTGGGAAAACATCACTCTGGTTGGTATTACGCTCTTTCTCAAATTATCGTTCCAGTCACTATTACAGACAGCATACGGGGATAGATATGGCCAACTCTTCTGGTACGTCAACTGAAAACGAAAGACAAATGCATGCCCTGACATATCATTCCTCAAATCCTTCACTTATTACTACCCCGAGACCTTGTCTATATAGTGAAAAAATATCCAGATGGATGAGCGCAAGACAGATGAGTTTAAGATGCAACTGAAGCAAGCCCTTGAGGACTAACCATCCTCCAAGGAATATTACAGAAAATTTCCAAGTGCTCAAGCACTCCGAGCAAGCTGATCTGAAATATTTAATAACTTTTGCACTTCTCTGTGAAAAAACTAGGGTATTATCACAAGGGGCATGATCCTAAACTGGACAGGCCACTGGTTCAAATTTAACATTCAAAATTTTGACTAGGAAGGCTGACTGCAGAGATCTGTGCAAAAGCTAACATTTCTCATGCTTTTGAAAAGCAGAGAAGCATGAGAATCTGGGAATAGCACTCTAAGTCTCCTCAATTAAGACTTTTAGACTATTAATACTACACAAAAATAGGGTTTGTAAACAGGCAGTCCTATAGTATTGTCCCAGGAAGAGTCTGGGGAGGATCTTACTGGTCCAACTTTTTAATTGCCAAGTTTTCACTCAACTCGTTTCAGGGAAAGGGGTATATGTAGACAGCCTTCAAATACACAGGAGAAAAAAAGTAACAAATTAAGCATGTGTCATCCAAAAGTTATTTTGAGCCCGGGCTATCTCCTGGTTTGTGGGGTTTTTTTGGGTTGGTTTTTTTTTTTAAGTCAATCCTACACTCAGAGTGGAAGTAATTTTATTTTTAAAATAATTTAACAACTCTGCAACATTCAGCCTCCCCTGCTAAAGCAACATATAGTAAGTTCAGGAAAAGCAAAAGGGTTTTATGAAACATGCTACAGGTATAACCATAGTATAAAATCTTTAGCACTGAAAATACCTCTCTTTAGATTGCCTTTGCATTACTCATTGCAGTAGCACTGTGAGACACCTATGAATGCCAGTTTGTAAGATAAGAGAAACAGGGCTTTGCAAAATATCTGCAAGAAATGGCATCCACCTGCATCTTGCTAACAACGTGGCATTTAATCTACGATAGCATTTCAAACTTGTGCTATGATGGTGTGAAAAAATTCCTTCAAAAACCTGGCTCCAGAGGGAGTTTTCATTAAAAGTAGCATTTACCATGCCTACAAGTTAGTAGTAAGTCTATATTCAAAATTGAAAAATTTGAAGGCAAAATTAAGAGAGATGTTTTATCTATAAAGTTTATGTCAGCACACTCAACTGTACTGTACAGTGTTTATGACATTCTCTCCAATCTCTTGGGCATTTTCTCAGTGTACAAGAAAATATATGCACCAAACGGAAAAAAGACACGAGGAAAGGATTTTTATCTTCCCCACTGAGTAACAAAGAAAAAACCACCAAAGCATATTACAGCTCACAATACATGTTTATTATTAGAGATGTTTACAGAAAAGTCTGTGAATTACTGCTAGCCTAAGACTGACAATTGGGCGGGGGGTTATGGTTTATGGCTTTGCTTTTGGAATCACTTAAAAAGTCTGAAAACTGATTAGGTTTCGGGGCTATTTCAGTCTTGGTTAAAAAAAGTTTAATTCACAGATAAAGGAGAAGGTGCTTTCACTAGTAATTTAGTAACTACGACCAAATAGGGTGTAAAACTTGGCAGGGTTTTTGCCGCAGACACATCTTGCCCCACACTGTAGTTCACAGAGAGGCTGAAAAGGTATGCAGAGGCTTTTTGCCCCCATGGAGGGGGCACCAGGCTCAAGGTCTTGATCCCTGAAATAAAAGCATACTTGTAAACAAACACTTTTATTTAAAAATAAAGATGCAATGAAGTGTATTATACATAAAATCTCAAAAGCACACTAATTAGCCTGAAAGTCCAGAACTAAGAGTAAATACACTGAATCATGCGGGACAGCAAGAGCCAAGGGTGAGGACTGTACATCAGTGTTATAACCAGAGGCTTCTTACATTCCTGTTTTATATTCAAAACATTTTGATTTTGATTGTGGTAGATACTCTCCAGTTCAGTTATACTTTACCTTGCAGTGGTCTTCTTGATCCAATCCTCACACTCTATTTCCCCACAAAAAGGGATTTGTACAATCTGAAGGGGTGAGTAGAGGGGGGAACAGAGAAGAAAAACAACCAGTCATACATCTAAAAAATGAAAAGACCATCCTTGTCTCTGGAAGATGCCTAAACCTTAAGATTTCATATACAGTCAAAGTGGGAAAAGTTGTGATTGCTACAATCAAATTTTAATAGGTCTTTCTCATCAGAGAAATAGATAAGCACAGTCATCCATAGTGCAGATTGGAATGACCTACACAAACCCAAAGCGGCATTTAAATCAAGTCAGGGTGATGATTTTTTTTTTTAACCCAATATATCTTACTTCTGCGGAACATATAAATACTGTTTTCTTGTGAAATACTCTTTACCAGGAAAATTTTAAAACTTTCAAACCACAGAACAAATGGTTGCTTACATGCTGCAAGACAGAAGTTTCCATTCTAGTTACATTACTATGAATTTTCATTTTTTCTGAACATGACATGGACATAGTTTAAGAAAACAGAATTGCCAACAGCACATTTTTCTTGGGGGCAGGGGGAAGTGGTGCCTATTTACCTGCTGCTTCCTTCAGTTAGATTAACTGAAGAAACTGAGAAAGCGAAGTTGAAATGATAAACTGATATACTCTTCTCAGTACTACTCTTAGCTATTGTACCAAAACTATTTTCCGAAGTCTCACATTCCATTTTATTGATTTTTAAAATTTTTAATAGACTTTCACAGTGAAAATTCTGTTTATGACTAAAAAACTGTATTACTGTTAAGAAGACACCCCCTAAACACATTTGAACACTCATGTAATGCTAATAGCTGAGGGCAACAACAGCTACTAAATTCAGCTTTCACAGTCATTTTAATTCTATCCCAACTCCAAATAAGGTTTGCTCATCTGTGGCGTTCTTTCACCAAATTTACATTCTTAGTGCAAAATTCTCAATTTGCCTTGAACTGGAACATGCCTTTATTAGACTTTACTTCATAGCTTCATTTTCTTGCAACTGAAAAAAAGGAACTATTACCACTCTACTATACTGTTCTTGCATTAATATTTCCTTAGTTAAATGAAACTTTGTTTAAATACTTGTGCAATTATTCTTAGAGTTTGAACTAAAATTTGCATGGAACTTTAAAGAATACAGAAACAGTCCACATTTTTAAATAGCTAATAGTCTGCACTGCAATTTTAGTAAGGAGAAAACAGCAACAGGAATTAATCAGGAGTACTTCAGCTTACAAATTTTCTTCTTAACCAGTAGTTTGTGCTAACACAGTGTAATTTCAAGAAACTACAGAATACATATGCTAGGAAAATTTTTTTTCATATAACATATATAGGTAGGGAGTGAAACACACATCATTTTTTTCAATTAAAATATGCAGATTATAATAAACTTATATAACCTTAATTTCCAAAGTATCCAACTTGGAATGTGAAAATATTTTTTCACATTTCCAAGTTTAACTACATTATAAACTAGATTATATAATAGTTCTAAACATATTATAAATAGGATAATTCTCTTGGCCCTCTCTATAATCTAGCTGTACACAGTGAGTGATAGACATTGAAGATCAGGCGTTTTACCCTCTCCATAGGCAGATGGTATCATTTGGAACCTCTGCAGTAGGAGGAAAAGAAAGGGAGTTCCATAGTATTTCATCAAAAGTAAAGGATAATAATATATGAGCATGTACAAAATACAGAAAGAATTAACTTCATTCCATTTCTGCTCTTGGAATGATCTTGACTCTTAATTTCAGTTTATACATACAAGTTTACTGCATCTCTTAAGTTTTTTATAAGAACTTGTCTTTCTCAACTGTTTCCTTGCCTTGAAGACTATCAAGCATAGTTTCAAAGTGCTTGTTTAATTCAAAAGTGAAAGACATGTGATGGCACATCTTGAAATCACAATACATGACAGTAGTAGTACTAGTTGAATATCTATGCAGAGCACAATTATTTCTTAAGCAAAGACTAAAGATTTTTGTTTTATAAAATCTACCAGCAGAATCATCAAATGCTTTAGAGACACTTGCACCAAAGAAAAAATACTTTGCAGTCAGTAGGAAGAGCCCAAAACTGTTTGGAAACAGAATATTTCACACTTGTATTTAGTTTTGTAGACGAAAATAAAGCAGTACTACTATTAAAGCACCTATGCACAGAATGTTTAAAAACTCTATATCCTCAGCTTCATAAGCATGCTAAGTCAGTCCCTCCTTTGAAGTTCACAATTATTCCTTTAAATCTTGTTATAAATTGAATGTAAGTGCAATAGAAATGCAAGAAAAGAGTGTGATGGAAGGTCAAGCCTAACCAAGAATAACTTAAAACTATTTTTGAAGTTAACAAAAGTACTATGAATTCTTCACACGTGCTTTTTCCATCAGAAATTTTGAAATTTTCAGAGTAGATCCAATTGGGACACATAAAACACCTGATCTCTCTTCATAAAATACACAGCCTTAATGATTGATCCTGGGGATCCTACTACCTGAACACATGAAACTAAATGCATTAGCGATTTCACAAGCTGAGGTTTGTGACAGAATTTCAGGGTTAAGAATTTCTGCCAGTGGATTTCTGAAAAAGAAACAGCAGCTGAATTCTCTAATGAAGACTTAATCACCTTCAAATACTTTGCCAAAACTTTATATTTTTCACAGATCTCTAGATCAGTAGAGCTCAGTTATCCACATTATGGGTTATTCTTACTATCAACCCAAGAAGGTTTCTGACTTGCAGTAAATCTCAATGAACCCAATGGCTTCTATTCAGGTCATAAATGCAAAACTTCTTTGACGTAAATAGCATGTACTTTAAACTCTTACTTGGACCCTGTTACAAGACTTAACAAGTGTTTTTCACTGTTTGCATTAGAATAGTGACAGCAAGTTCATCTTAATCTGAATAAAATATTTACATTAATCTCTCTGAAAAGCGCTTTCTGATAAAACTGTAACACTTTAAATGCAAATTACCAAACTGCAGCATTTTAAGTCACTTCAAGACACCCCGTCACCTCTGGCATAGGTCTAAATTTTGACTACTGGTAGCCTGAAACACCATATTTAGTAAATACAGTATTTTAGCAAAAGAAGAAAGCAATAAATTTTTATGCAGTTCTACAGGAGAGGCTCCATCTGCTTGTGAGGGGAGAGTTCCACAAAAACCACAGCAGTATTTATATATAAGCTTTGAAATTTCTAGCCCCTTATTATTTGTAAGAACAGAAAGTGTATGAAGGTGTTTACCGGGACAGAACGAAATAAACTTTCTTACCTTTCCTGAATCAAGCTCTTTTTGAAAGTCCTCCATACTACTGGCCACTACCATATGACTTTTTAAGTCCTCAGAAGCTCTAAGAAAAGGAAAAATATATTCAGTCAGGGCAGATTTATGCACCTCATTGTCAAATGAACCAAGATTTCAGAGTCAGTCAAAACAAAAAATTACAAGAGAAGCTATATATTAATTCAAAACTTCCTAATCAGGTTATGGCTTTCTACCACTTTTGCCCTTAAAGAGACAAAATTTTGACTAATTGCTGATGGGGTGTTCCAGGTTGCTGCACATTTCACCATGTTATTTCACATTGTTGTACATATCAGTTCAACACTGACCAGCTATAGATAGAAAGAGACAAGTACTACAGATGTAGATTTTTCTTTTTAACTTGCGTTCTAAATCTTAATAGCAAAATGCTTTTTAACTAGGTAAAAATATTCTGCTTGTAAGCAGATTTGATCACCACAGAAGAAAGTAGGAAAATTCATCTGCCACAGTGCTGGATCAGCACCCTGTTCTTTCTCAGTGTACTGACAAACAACAATTTGCAATGACAGACATGCAAGAGATTGTGGCATATGCAGTAAGTGCAAATAACAGTTCCAAATGCATTTGATTGCATATAGGGTCTTAAAATATGCTTCTGAACATAGAACCTCAGCTACTGAAGTTTCTTGGACAACTTCCCATCTTTCAAAATTTTCTACCAAAAGCATCTTTCAGGAATGAAACCTGTGCATTATTATCCCATGAACTGTTTATGGTGTGTTTCTTTATTAATACTTCACATGAATTCATGGAAGTATTTTTTAAAATGAGTTCACATTACTGTATGTGAACAAGTTTCAGAGGCAGAAAAATGAAATGCCACAAACAGGAAGACAGACCTAACCTGTCTTTCTCCACAGATGAACCAATAATGTGAGAAATTCTTCTGATAGCTAAAGTGCATCTGTAATTAGCACAGCAATTTACTGTACCTCTCAATTTACCTGTTATAAAGGTTGGCATGGATCTCCTCCAAAATCTGCTTCAGTCTGTCTTCTGCCTCATGTTCAGAAAAGGTCAGCTTCTGTCCTGTATCTCTTCTGACAGCTACAAACTGTTGGCTTTTCATGTCTCGTGGTCCCACTTCAACCCTGACTGGAACACCCTTCATTTAAA
This sequence comes from Rhinoptilus africanus, assembly GCA_013400135.1. Classification (NCBI taxonomy): domain Eukaryota; kingdom Metazoa; phylum Chordata; class Aves; order Charadriiformes; family Glareolidae; genus Rhinoptilus; species Rhinoptilus africanus. The sequence goes on from VXBO01014604.1 coordinate 58,219, forward strand.
AGAGTTAGAAGTTATGATGAAGAAGAGTTCATTTTTCCTCTCTCTTTTGGTTGTTGTTGTTCTAAAGCCCTGTCTTAATATGGAACCACTTTACACATTTAAGTTTCTTTGAAAAAAAAAAAATCAGCATATATTCCACTGCTTTTATGCATTTCTGTCTTTCCCATCCACACTCTCTTCACTTGTGCATTATACGTTGCTCCAACCTTGCTTCACTAGCTTGGAGACTGCATCTGTGCTAACATGAAAGCAGTATTTCTACAGTAAGACAATTATCCTAGATAGTGCAAATCTGATTTTTGAAGTCTGAATGATTAAGACTTTTTTCTACAGTCATTTTAATGTTCTAGTTCAGCCAATAATACTTGTTAATTCTGTTTTCACAGAACACTTTTAACTGTATGAAAAGCAAATAGCAAAAGTTCAGTTAAATATAGCCCTAATATCAACATAATTGCATAGAATATTTGACTACAAACAGATAGGTGATTTATGTAAAGCTTTTGTAATTCATAAACTTTGGTGTAAGAATCATGTAATTTCTCATCTCCTATATACCATCAGACAAAAAGTGTTTCCATTTTACTAGTCAGTTAAGAGTCGAGTGAGTCTAACTTATTTTCTCTACATCCTGCTAACATGTGTCCCAAGCTGTACACACTCTTTAACAGGAAATTAAAAGAGTAAATGCAAATGAATTTGATAGGTGGTTTTTGTTTGGTTTTCTTTTTTCCCCCAAGGTAAAAAGCTAAAAGCTGAAAACATTCTACAGTGTCCAACAGGTGAACAAGAGAATCAAAGACATTTACCCCAGCTTCCTACACATTTTGTGCTCTGGAATCTCTTCAATTTCACAGCTTCCAAGTGATACCCTATACCCCACCCCTTATTTATGCTAATATAGTAAGAAATCTGCCTGCAGGGTGAAATATCTACTCCTGCTGCAAAGTTACATAAAAAGCTATTCAAAACTGTTACTAACAAGCAATTTAAAAAGACCATTCTAGTTTATGACATACAAAAAAACTGTCTCCATAATTGAAACTGCTGAAATTATCTTGTATTTCTTATTGTAATACTACTTGCCTGTGAAAGAAGAATGCCTAAGGGTCATGTAGGAAGACTTCCTAAGAAAAAGCAATGGAACTAATACCAGACATACAACAAATACCAATGACTTGGCTCTTTTTGGAGGTAACATCAGTAATCTCCTAAGCTGAAAAGTACATAAGGCCTTTCCAGTTCATTCTTGTACTTCTTACTTCAGTACCCGTGTATTTTTTTACCCTATGATATTCTTTATCAATACTCAATAAAATGAGTACGCTTAGCCTGCAATTAGCCCGAAGATGAAGTTTATGTATTATGCTGGTCACAGTAGTAGATTTTATCAAAACCATCATGTTTACTCCATGCTGTGCCTCCTTGATAAACCTTATTTTATTGAAAAAGTCTCTCAGCATGGATTCATGGTATTAGAGCGCCATTTAAAAAATAATAATGTTACACAAAGAGAAGTGAACTTAGACACAAAGGCAACTTTCAACAGCTCAGGGAGTTTCTATCCTCTTATACTGAAGATTAAATTTGAAACTAATTTCAAATTCAGAACAAAAATAT
>VXBO01014604.1:59981-76811 GCA_013400135.1 Rhinoptilus africanus
GAGGCAGAAAAATGAAATGCCACAAACAGGAAGACAGACCTAACCTGTCTTTCTCCACAGATGAACCAATAATGTGAGAAATTCTTCTGATAGCTAAAGTGCATCTGTAATTAGCACAGCAATTTACTGTACCTCTCAATTTACCTGTTATAAAGGTTGGCATGGATCTCCTCCAAAATCTGCTTCAGTCTGTCTTCTGCCTCATGTTCAGAAAAGGTCAGCTTCTGTCCTGTATCTCTTCTGACAGCTACAAACTGTTGGCTTTTCATGTCTCGTGGTCCCACTTCAACCCTGACTGGAACACCCTTCATTTAAAAGAGTTAGAAGTTATGATGAAGAAGAGTTCATTTTTCCTCTCTCTTTTGGTTGTTGTTGTTCTAAAGCCCTGTCTTAATATGGAACCACTTTACACATTTAAGTTTCTTTGAAAAAAAAAAAATCAGCATATATTCCACTGCTTTTATGCATTTCTGTCTTTCCCATCCACACTCTCTTCACTTGTGCATTATACGTTGCTCCAACCTTGCTTCACTAGCTTGGAGACTGCATCTGTGCTAACATGAAAGCAGTATTTCTACAGTAAGACAATTATCCTAGATAGTGCAAATCTGATTTTTGAAGTCTGAATGATTAAGACTTTTTTCTACAGTCATTTTAATGTTCTAGTTCAGCCAATAATACTTGTTAATTCTGTTTTCACAGAACACTTTTAACTGTATGAAAAGCAAATAGCAAAAGTTCAGTTAAATATAGCCCTAATATCAACATAATTGCATAGAATATTTGACTACAAACAGATAGGTGATTTATGTAAAGCTTTTGTAATTCATAAACTTTGGTGTAAGAATCATGTAATTTCTCATCTCCTATATACCATCAGACAAAAAGTGTTTCCATTTTACTAGTCAGTTAAGAGTCGAGTGAGTCTAACTTATTTTCTCTACATCCTGCTAACATGTGTCCCAAGCTGTACACACTCTTTAACAGGAAATTAAAAGAGTAAATGCAAATGAATTTGATAGGTGGTTTTTGTTTGGTTTTCTTTTTTCCCCCAAGGTAAAAAGCTAAAAGCTGAAAACATTCTACAGTGTCCAACAGGTGAACAAGAGAATCAAAGACATTTACCCCAGCTTCCTACACATTTTGTGCTCTGGAANATCAAAACCATCATGTTTACTCCATGCTGTGCCTCCTTGATAAACCTTATTTTATTGAAAAAGTCTCTCAGCATGGATTCATGGTATTAGAGCGCCATTTAAAAAATAATAATGTTACACAAAGAGAAGTGAACTTAGACACAAAGGCAACTTTCAACAGCTCAGGGAGTTTCTATCCTCTTATACTGAAGATTAAATTTGAAACTAATTTCAAATTCAGAACAAAAATATGATCCCATAACATGACTCAATACATTATTCAATTTCTAATTACCATTGTTTCATTCTGCTCACTATTTTTTTTTTTTACAAAAGCCTCTTATATTTGATGAAGCAGAACTGTTCCTCTCAATTACTATATGAGAGGAACACGGTAATTTTGAAAGAAAAAAAAAAACAATCAATTGGTCCTTTCTTTGTTGATGCTGTACAGGTTTATCTTCCCTGTCCCACTGTGTGCAAAGAAGGCACTGTTGTGACTCTGGAGACATTTAAGTATTAGTACAAATTTTTAAACATGCAAGTAATTTGTACTATTAATTTCATTTTCCAGGTATATAAAGTGGAGACTTGGAAGTTCAAAAATTGCTAGTGACATGCAAATTCTAGAAAACAGAGCAAGTCTCAGAAAACATCTTTTCTTCATTTATTAATGAAAGTGATCACTAATCACCAGGCAGCAGTTCTTCATTTCGAGAAAATATCTGCCTTCAGAATACAATGCACGCATAACATGCCTCCTACACACACCCCACATATAAGCTTCAAAACATCTCCTGGAAAGAAATGTACCTTAAGTTCCCAGTGGTTGAACTTCCAACCAGGTGAATAGTTGTCTCTTAAATCTGCCCGTACACGGATATTAACACTAAGCAGCCTATTACGATACTCATTGCATTTCTTCAGTAAAGCCTCTTTGTCCTCTTCAGAAAGAGAGTTTGTGATACCACAGGGAATAATTACAACCTGCAATATAACATGACAAGTTACTGTACATTATAAAAAAAATGAGCTCCCACTTCTTATGAAAAATTAAAAACAATATTGTGGCCCTATATCCCAGTTATTTCTTTGAAGCTCTCTGAAGTAAAGGATACATTTAACTTTTCATCCAAATGATACAGATAAAATTATTTGAAAAGGATGGGGAATTAAAGAGAGCTTGTCCACTGCAAGTACCCTAATGATTTGTATTATACAGGTGCCCAATATGAAGTGTTCATGAATTCCAAGACAGCAAAGGAAACGCAATGGTAATTTAAGGCATTTTTTACACACCTGTACACAGGCTACTCGAGGTGGGAGCACCAATCCCATGTTATCTCCATGAATCATTGTCATTACACCAATAGTTCGAGTTGTAATGCCCCAGGAATTTTGATAAGCAAACTGTTTTTCTCCTGGTTTCTTGGGATCTTCAAATACAATTTCAAACATCTTTGAGAAATTCTGCCCTAGATGATGTGATGTTGCTCCCTGAAATAGTTGCACAAAGAAAATTATACTCAATGGAAAGCTGAGTCTATCAAGCATCATTTTAAAGCTTTTATCTTACTGCATTCACTAAAAAAAAAAATAATTTTTAACAGATAAATACCTGGATAGCTCTTCCACTGGCAGATATAAATGCCTCTACAGTGGTTGTATAATCACCCCCAGCGAATTTCTCCTTCTCTGTCTTCTTTCCTTTGACAACAGGTATTGCTAGGAGATCTTCATACACTTGAGCATACAGATCAAGTATCTGCATCACCTATGATGAATGTATTGCCTTAAAAATTACTCAGTATTTTTCATTTGCTTAATCATGACCTATTTTTATATGCCAGAGCCTAAGCTCTTAAAAAATTAACACTTTCTCAGAATTGTGATTAAAAAATAAGATTTCTTCAATTGCTTTAAACTTCGTCTGTTATTTTCTATGAATCAAATCGCAACAACTATAACACATGACAGAAAAGTCACTGCAGAAATGCCAATCCAATGTTTATATTGACTTCTAGTTTCCACCTGAAAGTCTGAACATCTGCTAAGTAAATGAAGACATGCCCTGACACTCAATAAAACATCTGTCTTTTGGGCAAAGGAAGTGTTAAAACTTCTAGCAGGGAATGCATTATTCTAGCATGTGAATGCATTATTTAGATTTTTAAGGAAAACAGATTTCTAAGAGTTTTTAAGGAAAGCATTCTATATCACACCCTTCAAACTCCCCATATTGTCTGAAGTCTAAAGTCTCAGACATGGCTTACATTGGAGAAAAAACCAAAATGGTTTCTTGGCATTTTTCATAAGGGCTCCCAAAGAAAAGGAGGACTTCTACAAGGTCCTAGTAAAAAGATTTGTTCGTGTTGCTATGGAGTGACGTGTTCTGAAAGCAAAAGCAGCAGCGCATTTGCTTTTTACCTCCTCTGCTGCTTCTTCATATGTTGCAAATGCTGTGTGACCCTCTTGCCAAAGGAACTCACGAGTGCGAAGGAAAGGTTGGGGATGTTTGAACTCCCAACGCTGGAGGGAAGGGTAAAACAAAACTGAATACCATGATTAACAGAGGTGTCAAATTGTTGTTAAAAATAATGTTTATAAATATTAGAAAATTCTGAATAAAGCTAAAAAGTCAACTACTCACAGATTTCTACTTAAACAATATAATCAACAACATACATTGATAAACTATGTTTTATTAAAAACAGTGAGAAAAACAAATCGCATAAACCACATTCATACTTTTGCCATGAAATATGTGCTGTGATTAGTATCATCATGCCATGCCCACACAGAATAATTGTCCTAGACTGCACTTACGGTACAACAGTTAGTCAGAAATTGCATACAGACGTACCACAACATTGCACCACTGATTAAGCTTGATAGGAAGATCCCTGTGTGACTGTACCCACTTTGCATAGGCAGGATACATAACTGTAAAAAGAAAGCAGCTTTGGGTCTCTGCACAATACAGCCAGTTTATGCTAACCCTTTCTTTTTGCTTAGTCTCTGCTGTGAGAACTATGCTTTTATGTTTAATTCTCTTTAAAACATATTTTTTGCCTAAACACATAATATTTTCACTGAAAGGAGTACTTTCACTTTGTCCTGTGTCTCTACAAAATAGCTTGCTTGCTGCTGGTCAAAGTACAATCCAAAGCTTAGTATCTAATGACACTATGTTTAAGTCACCGGCTTAAGAGTATATAAATACATCTAGGTTCACAAATAGAAATTTACTGGCCTCAAGGTTTCAGGATGCCATACCATACCTGATTCAGTTAAAAACTAATCCAGCCTTAGGTCTTAAAATGTTTGTTTAAATTACTCAGAGGAAATTTTAGTAAAAGCTATTTTCACAACTATAGTTAAAGTACATGCAAAACTGGAGTGAATTATGAGATGCAGAAATTTTCCTACAAACAATAAAAAAAACCCAATCAAACAGGTTTTTCAGTCAAAGCAAGTCAATCTTCAAGATATTAATGGAAAAATTGCTACAGTGTACATTTCCTAGAAAAGTCCATTTAAGGGAACCTATAGCATTGTGACATTAGCTACAAGTAGCAGCAAATTCAGGAAATTCTGATAAGGAGTTTTAGAAAATATTCTTAAAAATGGGTTTCCACTTTTCAAAAGGGACTGTTGTCTATCAGTTACACTATACCTGTAACTGTTTTCTTTACAGCCAAACTGCACGAAAAAGGGTCTACCTGTTTCACTTGTTGGACGTACAGCAATTGGTTCAGCCAGATCTGTTTTCCCAGATCTTGTGACCCAAGCAACCTAAAATACAAAAAAAAACCAAAAAAAGAGAGAGGAAAAAAGAAAATCAAACAAAACAAGTTTGAAAAAAAACCCCAAACAAAAAACCCCTTACTTTCATACTAAGCCGCAGACTAAGTGCTTGGGGTTTCTTGAACTCAGATTAAAACAAAGTTTTGAAGTGTACCTCAGGAGCAAAGTCAGCAATATGAGTCTTCTCTTTCTCTAGGGCAGCCTGGGACACAAACATGGGGAAGTAACAGTTTTCGACTCCAAGCTTCTTGATCTCTGCATCGAAGAAGTTCTTGATAGCTTCCCAAATAGCATAAGCCCAAGGACGAAGAACATAACAGCCACTCACATCGTAGTATTCAATCATCTCTGATTTTGTGATCACCTTTCAAAAGATTTAGATAATGAAGTTTAAATTTCATACTCAAAGAACATTCAGTAATTCAAGTGTGTGGCATGCAAGAACAAAAATCTCTGTGCTCAAAAAGTTATCAGAGATATATTTTGAGATCACTTTTGTTACCTACAATTACAGAAAGTTAAGCAGGAACATTAAATTTAATAATAGATCCGAATAATGTAAACACTTCACTAAAACTGATTTTCATTAATTCAGTAAAGGACAGTAGCTATTACTGGGAAGCAACAAACTGCACTTTTGTAAGGCGTGTCTCTATCTCATCTGAGAAAAGATTTTTTTATTTCTTACAGTATAGGCAAAAATTATACTACTGAGAGGCAACGTACACCACTGAAATTAAAGATTGTAAATAGATAAGTAGGCTAATCTAAACTAATCATCTCTACTCTGGTTGTTTTGAACCTCATGAGCCAGCAAACTCGTTCACTATCAACAGACACTAACTTTCAGTATACATCATCTTGAGGTGAAATAAACTCAGAAGCCTGTGAAATTCCTATCACTCCATTGATGTTTTGCACTCTTAATGAAAGAGGAATTCATACATGAATTAAGAAAATCTTATAAATATATGTATGTCTGTATGTATGGGGGTTAGGGGTGAAATGGTTCATGCTCATTTTTTTTACAGTTTCCTAAATTTATTCAGCTCTTCAATCCAGGCACTTCTATTTGAGATCATGACAGCAATGTAAGAAATAGAAAAGAGCAAGATAAGATATAAAATCAAAACAGATCTTGATTTATAAGAGAATGAAACAATTCTTTAATACAAACTGATGTGCACTTACCTGAGAGAACCAGTCTGCAAGATTTTCTTCTTTTTTAGCTTCTAGACCCAGCCTATGGTATTAAAAAAGAACCTGATTTGTGCATTTAGCAGTGAAGTTTATCCTAACCTTTTTCCTTTTTTTTCTTGTGGGCAAAAAAAGGGAGGTGTGGAACAGCATATTTTCATTTTACTTCATAAAGCTAACTTTTCCTACTTTTTCTTATGACAGTTCAGTATGTATTGGCTTGTACAAATTGCTAGTGTTTCCTTACCTTGGCTAATGAGTATTTCATAAAAATAGCTCTATTTCTTTTCTACTGTTTGAACTCTTCTAATTCTCACCGTGGTTTCCTCAAAGAACCTCATAATGATGCATTAAAAAACCCAAGCACCTCCAGTAAAAACCTAAGATTAACCAGACAGGTGTGTAGGCTCTTTATTTTAAAAATTTCTTACCTAGCTGGTCACTACAATTTGAGGAAACATACGCAACTTGACGATTGTCAGCCGCACTGTAAGACAGAAAACTGACCCTACCACCAAAGTAAAGATAACCAGTAAAATTACAAAATCCTAAAGAAGGCTAAACTCATCAGACTCAAATGACAGTTGATAAAACTAAAGTTTTTATATCTCTACAGAGAATATTTAAGGGTGAAAAATGCATTCTCTAGCATAATTTCCATACAAAATAACCACACCTCTGTCTCTAACATATGATTTATGTATCTGAAACAGAAAATAAATAGTGCTGCAAAATACATGCTGTGGAAAGACTGCTAAACTTTCTGGGTGGCAGCAGGAGAGGGAATGCACAGCAATCATCACTGTAGAGTTCCACCATCAACAACAGCAGTGCCTGGCTCTGGGTTAGGCTACATACTTCTTGTGGTACTAGCAGCAAATACTTTGGAAACCATAATACAATGAAATATGCATGAGGTTGGTTTTTTCTCCAGGGTTTATGCTGGGCAAGATACAGAGCACATTTGCAGAAGTAAATGAAGCACAGCAAGTTCTCAATGAGAGACCAGTACCCACAGTAACAGAGTATGCACACTGCTTTAGGCTTGGTACAAGCTAGGTAGACTTTTCCCCAGTAGGATGCTGAAGTACAACTGACACTAAATAAACTTTGGTAACTTGCTTTTGGCTTGATCCTAAATATGAAAACGAACAAAAGTTATTTTGCAAATGTCCATGCTTTCAAGTGAGAAATGAGAAATCTGTAAAACTGTAAATCTGAGTAGAAGTAAACAACTGAGGTTTCTAGCAAATACACTGAATATCGCATCTTTACCTGGTTTGCTTCTTAGGGCCTTGACCTTCTCCTGATGCATTTGAGGAGACCTCATTACCAGTCTGGCCTTGCAAAGGTTCTTTTTTTGGGCCATCATTTTGCTTCTGTTGCTTACTCTGCTTTTCAGACTTGTTCTCTTTCTCTTTCCTCTTCTTGTCTTTGTCATCAGTTCCACTAGCAGAAACTGGTTTATAGTCCACTCCTGCAACAGACTTATACTGGGCCTTCAATTGAAGAAGTTCCTTAACAGCTGCATCTATCTTTTCCTTGAAGAACAAAAAGATAAAGAGAAATTTATACAGAAATCACAGAAATAAAATGGCTCTATCAGAAAAGTAAAATGGATCTATGTATTGCATTGTGGACATCTATACAGTGCTGGGGGAAAAATCTCCTAAGGCCAATACTTAAATGCGTTAACATTTGAAGGACCATACTTGACAGGAATAATTTTAAAAGTACATTTCAGATCTCAGAATTCACATGCTGCCTATTCTAAATGTACATTTCTAATTCCCATAATCAGACCGAATTTAAAATAGATTTTTAGATTTAAATACATATATTACATTTTTATATTACAGTGTGGTTTTACCTTTTCTGTTTTTTCTCCTTTCAATTTCCTAACTTCATCTCCTTGAAAAGCTACTTTGCTAAACAGGGCTTTAGCTTCAGGTGTGTCTGGACCACTGAGTACTGTGTTTGATGCCTGAGGCAAAGCACTTTGAGCTACTGGTGGATGTCCTGGCTTGTAGTCCTGGCCAGTCTTTTCCTTGTAGACAGCTTTTAGAGAAAGAAGGAGTTTTACTGCTTCATCTATTTCATCCTATATGGAGGACAAATAGCAAGATGTACTGGTGAGAATTAGAGACAGAACTCACAAGAAGCATTGATTTTTAGGCTAAAAAAATAAAATTTGTGTCTAACAATAAAGAGTGCTTCATAATTAGGGAAGAACTCCAATAATAGCTCTTCTCCAAGCAACAAGAGTGTGTTTGAGAGCTGACACATTATACCAGAATGTTCCCCTATGCCACCTGGCCGGCTACAATCTGTTAATAATTGCAGCAGAATCTGTACTGAAAGCTAGAATAAACTGCTTTAGAAAAGGGCTTTAAAAAAACCCATAACCAACCAGTAAAAAACCCCCAGCACCAAAACCAATTCTGCAAGGTAGAAATAAGAGTGGAAAAACATATAGGTTTGTCCCGTTTTCTTTTCCACAACTATCACTGAATTTGCCAAGTTTTGAAAAGTCTTGCTGTTGGTGCAGTACACTATATACTTCACTCGTCCCAAATATAGCAAGAAAAAGTAAAATACATTTAAAATTTCTGCAGGGTTAACATCTGCCATGCTTGTGCCTGTTCATCTAGATGTCAGAGTTTAAGTTTGGCTTTCTACAATAGTCAAATTTATATCTCGGAGTCAAGAAAGTATCCAGCATCAGAGTAGCCTTGTGTGGCATTATCAAAACATGCAAGTTTGATGGCTAAGCTACGACCTGGACATAAGGGAGTTTAGTACACTGTTTGATTATGACTCAGTGAAAGATTTCCCCCCAGTGGCAAAACGTGGTAAGATTACAGTTGCTTACTCTCCGTTTACTATTATACCTTGGAGGCTTTCTCTGCTTTGAGTCTGCGTACCACTTCCCCTTGTTCAGCTACATTATCATAAAGTGCTTTCCCATCCACTAGGCTACAGGGTGCCAAGTTACATACAGAAGATAGAAGTGCAGTAGAAGGTATACAAGAAGGAGCTGAAGGTGGATTTCCAGGCTTGTACTCTCGACCTGTCTTTTGTTTATATTCTGCTTTGAGATTTAAAAGAATTTTCACAGCCTCATCTATTTGTTCCTGAAGCAAGAAAGGAAAAACAGCAGTTGCAGATAAAGACAGAAACAACAGAGATGCAACACAATAGCTAAGGTAACATAACCTTGACACTAACAAAGCTGCTGTAATAAAAAGTCTAGAGCTAACTTGTTAGTATAAGTTGTCATTATTGAGTTCTGTGGTAAAATTTTTTAGCTGAAATACCTACCAGTTGCACATCAAAGGACGTAATCATATAGCGTATGCATAGGCTGACTTCTGAGCCATGAAAGCTTCCCATTTAGGCTTAGTTCCCTGCAGTTACAGCAGCCCATGACTTTGTACACTGGAGAATGAGGGCAAATACTCAGACTCTGAATGAAGAATAATTTCCCTGGCCACTATCAATCTACTACCAAATTCATTATTGCAATTTTAGCTTTCAAGTTACAGCCCTTTTTTTAAGTTACCACCTATATTCTGCTTCACTTATCTTGTATCACTTAAAAAAAAAGATCGTTTAGTCAAAAAGTCAGCCATATCAGCTTAAAAGAATTTGGGAAAGTGCATCATGGAATTTGAAAGTACTTATATTTTATTCCTCAAGTTTTGCAAAACCTGCAATTGGGTTTTAGTCTAAACTTAAAATATTGTTCCACTCAGAAGCATTCACTGCTATTACACCTTTGAAGCTTTCTCCGATTTAAGTTTGCGGACCACTTCGCCTTGTTCAGCTACTTTGTTGTATAGAGATTTGCTGTCTACCGAACAGCAAGATGGAAGAGATGGAAGAGTAGAAATAGAAGAATGAGGAGGGACAAAGGCCACAGGTGGGCTTCCGGGTTTGTACTCCTGGCCTGTCTGTTGTTTATATTCTGCCTTTAGGGATAAAAGGACTTCCACAGCAGCACTTATCTCATCCTGAAAGAGAAAGGAAGGGGCAGAAAGAGGGAGGAACAAAGACATACAGACATAAGGATCTGAAGCTCACCTTAAATATGAAAAGGCCTGCAGTTTAAACACACCTATTCCGTTTTCTTAACTACTTAGTAGAGCTGTTCATAGAATTTTCTCTACTAATTTCCTACTTTAACAGAGTAACTCCTAATAGTCCTAAATAATATTATAATAATAAATTATTTAGATCTTCCCATTTACTTAGATTTTATGGTGCCACCAAGATACTATTATGAACAGCATTTAACCTCCAGGGAAAGTGTGTTATTTCCCATCTTTTCTTGCTCTGCATTAGAAAGAACAGAAAGAAAACAGCTACTAGTAGCTATGTTTTCTATGCTTAGCTCCAGAGAAGAGGTTTCAAAAATATCTGTAGTATCTGTATCTTTACTTTCTTTTTTCCTTTCTGTGATTTGTTTTTAAAAGCAACAAGTCAATCCTATGAAGTCACATAGTTTGACCATATTTAGCTAAATAAATAAATAAATTAGACAGGGCATTTCAACCCCAACAATGAGATCTGGACATTTAAGCAACTCATGCTGTAGGGTGAATCCTGTCAACATTTCAGAACAGCAGTCTAAGAAATACAGGAATTTACTTGCCTCTGAATATTAACTCAATCTTTATCCTACATATCTAGCTAAAAGATAAGTATTGGAAAACATAAGTCTTGACAGTCCAAATGACGTTCACTATGAAAACATGGATCCATAGGCACCCATTCACCCCCACAGAGAGAGGACAATGGGCTACACAAACCCAAACAAAAATATATATATTAGTTTAATCAACCACCTTAGGTGCTTTCTCAGCTTTCAGTTTTCGGACCGCTTCTCCTTGCTCTGCTACTTTATCATACAGAACTTTGCTGTCCAGGGTACCAGAGGTCCCAAGCTTTGAAGACACACACAGTTCAGTTATAGGTACTAGAGGATTTCTAGGCTTATACTCCTGGCCCGTCTTCTCTTTGTATTCTGCTTTCAAGGCCAGCAACTGTTTCACAGCTTTATCAATATCTTCCTTCGATGCCTTCTTAGCTTTTAAGTCACGAACTATATCACCCTGTGCAGCCACCCTGTTGTAAAGGACCAGGTGACCTTCTGATACAGTACAGGCTGGAGTAGAGGTATCAGCAAGAAGTGGAGCAGATTCTCCTTTTACAGCTGAACTAGCCTTAAAGAAACAAAAAAAAAAAAGCAAAGTATTCAGCATGGTAATCTTGTACAGTAATATATGTACACTAGTACATTTCACGGCACTGTTCTAAAACACAAGTTTACCTCTTTCTTTGCAGTTTCAGCTTTGGTCTTCTCTTTTGACCCAGATGTTGGCATTTCCTTAGTGTGTCCATCAGGGATATAAATCAAAATGCACGGGGCATCTTTACAGCTGTAAGGACTATAAAAGGATTTATAGAAAACACAATAATAAAGGAAATACAAGAAACATATAAAACAAGTGTTCTACTTTTTCTACAAGATGCTCTGGCACAACTGCAAGTTTATCTTTGCACACAAGTGTAGATATCCAAATTTACATAATTGGGGATCTGCATTAATTCCTGTTACATACAAGTTTTCTTCATGTTATAATATTATGCTGAAATGCAGTGTAACTTAGATGCTTGGTAGCTTGCTAAAGAACTGCTACAATTAAATAGTATGTTCAGCACAAGTATTGTGCAAATGTCTGTTATATTCCATAACATTGATCTTTAATTTATATACTTAGAATCACAAGGAAACCATGATCTCTTTACTAAGTCCCAGTTAGTTGGGGTGCACCAAAACTGCCATGTGCTTGGCTCAGTTTGAAGAGGTAGGAATATACTAGCTAAAAGCCATGCCAGTCCACAGAAATATTCCACAGAGACGTCATGGTAAAGGGGAAAATATTCACAGGCAACATTACTCTTGTCAATGCATGTGTGACGACATTAAAAAGCAGCAAGCTAAAGCAAATTTAAGTTTGCTGAGGCATTCTTAGGTAGCTTACCTCACTGCCTCATATGGCTGATCACAAATAAAGAATCCTCTCCTCTGAAGTTGTATGATGTCCCCTTTTTTTAACTCCCTAAGGCAAGGATCACCTAACATCAGTTCTTCTTGCTGTAAGTGTTAAAAAGAAATCAGTCCAAATCTAACAGAGCACAAGAAACAGGAAGAAATACAGTAGAGCTGTACAAGGATAACGGTGATTTTCTGATTTTGGAAGTGTTGAAAAGTTAGTTAATTCCAGGGGCAGCAGATCAAGTACTAGCAAAAAAGATGCCACATCATAAGAATGCAGTGTGACAAAAACTTAAACTATTGGTCCTAGATGTGTAAAAGCCAAGCAACATCTGAGAAAAAAAAAAAAGTGAGTCATATTTTAATCTTAAAGTTACAAGAGATTAAATGGAAATACGGAAACTAGATACACCAGTACATGATTTGAAAAATGAAATCTTTAAATTAAAAAAAAAAAAAAAAGAGTAACTAGAAACAGTGATGTCAAAAAAACCCCTAAACATTAAGCTTTGTGGAATAAAGGGGACAAAAAGATAACTTACCTTGCTATTTTGGTTGATGTATTGCTTGAAATCTTCATCTTTACCTAGAACTGGCTTAGTGATCAGATGTTCATAATTAACACAGACAGTTGGGATGAGTGGTGCACATGGAGTTTCTGCTAACCAAGTGATCTTAGTCGTTTTTTTGAAGTCCTTATTGTCTAAGTTCAACTTGGCATCAATGGACACAATTTTTCCACTTGAATTTCTGTAGAAAAATCAAAATGGTAAAAGTAAAGCTTAAATTATTGTTCTCATTTGATACTACAGAATCAATAGATGAATCAATAGATTCACTGAAAAACAAGTGTTCAGAGTTCATTTTTGAAGTGTGGGAGACGGAGGAAATGAAAGAGTGCATTCATTCCTGTTGAAATTCGCCTTTAACTTGGATTTCTTAAATATCATGAGACAGTAAAGAACATGGGAAAAAAAATCTCTACATATTTACGCTTTCTATCCCAGCTCACCCCACTCTGCTACTGTCTCAACACAAAACCATTTCAAAGATACTATGATGACATTAATAGTCTCCTTCCCCACCTCAACAGTTCTGCAACTGAAACTATGATAGATTTAAGTTTTTAGTATGCAAAAGCAGTATTAGTTACAGGGTGAAAGTTGTTAAATTCCAAGTGGGGTTTTTTTGTGACTGAAAAAGCAGTTTCACAGTAGAAGTATTACTGTAGAAACACGGAGAATGCTGGATGAGAGGGACATGCAATAGCAGGACTGACTGGCAATTTCAGAACTGAATCTACAGTAAAATATGTTTATGCTGAAATGCAGTTTTGTAGCATATTTCAAAGTAGATACCTATATACAGAATCCTAGAATGGACATATATGGACAGCCATTAATATTTTACTGTTACAGGCTACCTATTAAAAGAAAAATCAACAAAAAGCTGAAAAGCAAAAATTAATTTCATCTCCCAGAGAACAGGTTACCTGTTTAATTTGGTGATCATAATATTGCCCCAATTTATGAATGTAACCACCTCTCCCTCTGTCAAGGTCTCTGCATCTGCGCCCTCGATCAGGACTCTGGAGCCATACCACACAGGTTTCAACCCAACACCAGCATTCTGTGAATAATGATTTTAATTTCAAACGAGAGATTGTTACTATATAAACTGACTAAAGTTAATGCAGTGCCAAAACACTGCTTTATTTGTGATAGAAGATAGATGCAGATAGAAGGAGGACAATAACAGCAACACAAAGCTATAGTATTCTTCTGGAACTCTCTCAGGTTTCTTGTCTCCAAGTATTGCATGCATTCCTGTGACAGTACACTCAAAAAATCCTATCTTCTATCAAATACTAGGTCCAACACAACTGATAACATATGCCATTTCCTTAAGGTCCACATATCTTTTAGATCTTACAGGTAAAAACTAAGTGTTTTACTCAAGTTTCCATTTTGCTATAGAAATTCCCTTCAAAAATAATTTCATAACTCTCTTTTTGATCTTTTAAAATACCTAATATGGAAACAAATATGGGAGCTTCTTTCACCTGCATAGATTTTTAAAGATAGAAATTAGAAATACATCACTTATAACACGAAAAATCCTCAGCTTTAAATTTTTTTATTTTTTAAGGCCATCTGTGAGTTCAGTCTTTTTCAAACAATTAGGAGTTTGAAATTTGTTTCTTCTGGCCAGTACTTATTTCATTATATACTGGAGGCAGCATTTTTAATATCAATGTTTTAATATGCTGGCTTGCATCTGACCAAACTTCAGACTTTCTGACTCTTAAACAGTCACAATTCTCACTTGCATATTCTCAAAACTCATTTCCTTGTTTATCCGCCAAGGGAAAGAGGGCAAACTAGATGTCCGCCTCTCAGTTACAAGAAATGGCTACAGGAACACTCAGAGAAACAAAATGGAAACAAATAAATGAAGAAAAAATCTCAACAAGGTTCACTTCTTTGTCAGGCTAAGTGTGTTATCTAAGGGATGCTTTCAGTGAAGCTTAAGCACAATTTGAGATGTCATGCTCAAAGAAAAGTATCTTTCCTAGTTGTAGCACCAAAAAAGTATTGTATCAGTAACACACTCCCATTCTTAAGGGATATTATTCCTTTTACTGGATACTAAGAATATCAAATTAGCAAGTTCTTAACTTTTCATAATAACTACTTGCTATCCGCTTTTAAAAGTGATATTAAGAAATCCACAGACTGGTAGAATTAACAGGTTAATGTACCACTTCTGTACATAAGTTTAATTTTATAAACTATTTAAAAAAAAAATCTCCTGCATTCCTTACTTTTATGGATAAGCAGTATTTACTGCATTAAACCGATAAAGCTTAAATAAAATTTAATATTTAAAATTCTCTGTGAAAGGTAGTATCAAACAATAATAAAAACAGTCTGAACATCGCTCCATACTATTAACATCCCACCTCTTCTGAAAACTCCCACAGAGGCCTTTCAATGCACTGTCTATATGCACTTTAGATATCTACAAAAGCAGTTTCCTACATCCTCTTAACAGATCAAACACATTCAGTAGTTGCCCAGTTTTTGACAATTCTGTGAAAAAAAAAAAAAGTACACCTTTATTTTATCTCCTGTTGTCTAAGCAATCTAAAAGCACGACTCTCCTTGCTAACTGCTCCAAGCTAAGGTACTTCCAACCTTACTGATCTGCAATACAAGAATATTAAGAGAGTAAAGCGAGAACCTTTGGATGTTTAGCCACTTCTTTCATCTCCTCTTGAGCATCAGGAATATTTACTGGGACCACTGCATCCTTCAATAAAGCAGTGTACCGAGGTGCTACTGGGTCTATAACCTGCAGAAAACAAATGAGGTGGATCATAAATATATGACACTGACATGCTGTATAAAACAACAACCATGAAAAAATGAATATTCAACTGGTATTCTTTATGTTACTGCATTTTTTTTATATTTGCTTTAATATTACTTTAATCCAAAGCCACAGAAAAATAAGAAAACAGTGGTAATACTTCACAGTTTCCCATCTTTACTGAAATACTTTGAGTAAAACCAATAGATTGGGTAGTACTGACACCAAAAGTAACCAAAATTATGAGCTTTCCTCATAGGAAAGACAGCAAAATGTACTTTGACATAGCTTTACTATGCACATACGCTATCACATCTGTACCACTTCCTCTCTAGGTAGCTGAATTTAAAGTGATAAGTGGTAATTTATCAATGCAGTTCATTCTTTTTCCCTCAGCACAAGACCTGATCCCGTACTCATTTTCCAGGTCAGTACTCCTGCAGAGAATCAGCGACAGACCCGGCTATAGAGGAAGCACTAATTAAGTCTGCAATTTTAATACAGGCGCATTAGATACTATAATAAGGCAACACCATAACACTGACTTCATCAGGATTTCTACAACATGAGTTTGTCAAGAAAAAGATACCACTAAAATGTCTTCCTGTATTTTATTGTCCATTTTCAAACTCAAATGTCTGTTTCTCACAGTATTTTTCATACCTGAAATACCAGTTTGTCAAACTGTTCAGAGGCACTTAAAAACATAATTCAAATAAAACAGTTGCCTAGGTCCAAAAAGAGTATCAGAGATCTAGCAGTTTAGTTGGAAACTATATAGGCTGACTTTTTTTCTCGTTAGTTTATTCCTGCTCAAGTGAAAAACCACGCGGCAATTTTAGAAAAAATATTTAGCATCTAATTACTTCACAGCAAGGAAGGTGATATGATGATATATTTTTAAGAAGTTACACATCTGTAAGCTCATAGTCACTGAAGTCAGACTCCTAAATGTTAGACACACATTTCAAAAAAGGACTTGTGTATGTTTCTCAAAATATAACTGTATTATGTGATTTAATATCATAATTTTGATAACTAGTTGAATTAATTTCACAGTGTTATTACCAGGCTCTTTATTTTACTCATTAAAACTCACAAACCTTCCTTAGATGACAGGTGTTGAAAAGTCAGTAGGGTAACTACAGGATAAGATATAAAATAAGAGCTCTCACACTGATGAAGTCTTTGAGCTCAGAACTACGTGCACGCAACCTGCAAACTATCTGCAAAGATACATGTAAATAAAATCGGCTA
>VXBO01014609.1:0-16321 GCA_013400135.1 Rhinoptilus africanus
AAACCCTTTGCATAAGTCCAGGTAGGTGGCATCGGTTGCTCTCCCCTTATCTACCAGTGCAGTGGCAACATCATAGAAGGCCACCAAATTTGTCAGACACAATTTGCCCCTAGTGAAGTCATGTTGGTTATCACCAATTGCCTTATTTTCCATGTGCCTTAGCAAAGATTCCAGGAGGATCCGCTCCATGATCTTGCAAGGTAGAGAGGTGAGACTGACCGGTCTGTAGTTCCCTGGGTCATCCTCTTTTTCCCTTTTTGAAAATGGGGTTTATGTTTCCCTTTTTCCAATCAGCAGAAACTTCNGGGTTATGTTTCCCTTTTTTCAATCAGTGGGAACTTCACCAGATTGCCACAACTTTTCAAATATAATGGAAAGCGGC
The DNA here is from genome assembly GCA_013400135.1 of Rhinoptilus africanus. Taxonomy (NCBI): domain Eukaryota; kingdom Metazoa; phylum Chordata; class Aves; order Charadriiformes; family Glareolidae; genus Rhinoptilus; species Rhinoptilus africanus. The sequence continues at coordinate 383 of VXBO01014609.1, forward strand.
TTAGTGACTTCGTTTGCCAGCTCTCTCAGGACACACGGATGAATTTCTTCCAGTCGGTTGCATGGACTTATGCACCTTCAGGTTCCTTAGATGGTCTTGAACCTGATCTTCTCCTACAGTGGGATGTTTTTCTTTCTCAAAGACCCTGCCTTTGCATTCTGCAACGTGGGTGGTGTGGTTGGAGCCCTTGCCAGTAAAGACCAAGGCAAAAAAGTCAGTCAGTACCTCAGCCTTCTCCATATCCTAGGTGACCTGCTCTGGTCTCCTGTTTCCTTCATGTCCTATGTTACCTTCCATTCTATTTTAAGGCACTGTCAGTGCAGTGCAAGTTGCTCTAAAATATGGAGATTAGGGAGCAGTCACTGAATTCCCTTGTCTCAGGGACTGTAATTGCTGTAATACTAGCAAGAGGGCACAACAAATACTGTTTGTGTTTGACAAGGTATTTGGGACTCTGTAGAAAGAACAGAACCAAGAATTGTGAAGAGATCAGGTTCTGATTTTGGTTTCATTACACAAGTGCATCTGTCCTTGGTTGAATTTGATGCAAATGAGATGAGATTCTGGCTGGTATTATTTACAAACTATGGCCATATAATTTCATGGCAACAATGAGAATTTTTGTGAAAATGATGGTGATCTCACTGAAACCTAACAATTTCACGGACCCTTTTTTTCAGTCTTACCTTCTGATAATAGGTAAATTGCTGTAGTTTTTCTCCATTTCTCTCTGTCAGTTTTTTTAAAAACTGTCTAGCTGTCAGTGTGACTCAAGATGACAGAAGACAAAGAAAGGAATGGAATATAACAGAGACTGCACTTTCATTTAAAGAAAAAAAAATTGTGAGAGAACTAGTCTTCAGTAGCTAAACAACATTTGGGAGTCTGAATACCAGATATTGCTCTATAGCAGAGCAAAGACACAAATTCCAGTCCAGTCCCTTGTTCCTTAATAGTCAAGTTGCCAAATCAAGAAAGTTCAGTTTTTGCAGTATGTCATATGAAGTCTTGTCATCTTACACATTTCTCTATAACAGAACAATCAAATCCCTTGTCTTTGCTTTACGCACAAGTGGGATATGAGGGATGGGTAGAGTCTGTTCCTTACATTTTACCTCTTTCCCTCCCTAATACAAAATGGGAGAGAACAGCCCTTTTATCAAATTATTGTACAATCCTTAGGCACCTACAAAGGTGATTAAGCTTCAGATATGCAAGCTTGTATAGAGAACCGAAAGGGAAGAAGTGTCTTCATGGCACAAATGTTTTGATATTATAGCTTAGAGAAAGTTCTGGAATATTTAGGAGGAAATTAAAATGACATTTGAAATCCTTCTGTCTTCATGAAGCTGAGCAAATGAGCAGAGTGACAGAATGCAGAGTCATGCTTTTAATCTCTTGGATGGCCAGCTGTGCAGTTTTGGATGTTTCTGGACAATATTTAAGGACATCGTAGCAGAGGTACAGAGGAAATGCATACCACTTACCCAAGAAATAAATATAAACCCCAGAGAAAAGGCAAAGGGATGCTGGCATGACCAAATATCAACATAAATGGAAAAGCGTTATTAAAAGCAAAAAGATATCTTTCAGAAAGCTCAAACAGCATTGGAAGAATTTACTAGTTAAATGTAAAACATAACAAAACAAGGAAGAAAGCTAGAGTAACAACTAGCAAAATGCAGAGACCAAAACCCAAATCCAATGTAAAAACCTTTTTCAAAAGGCATCGGGAGGATGTAACCTTCTGGATGGTATGCTGGGTCAATAGATACCAGCATGTGGAAAGAACACTTAGAGAAGGTAACCATCTAACAGAAAAACTAAATGAGGTTTTTGTTCAGTGCACATGAACTCCAAGAGGTTTGTATGCTGGAATTCTTTTAAGGAGGAATTCATCAGTATTTCACTCAAAGTGAAGTGTTAGTGGAAGAAATTATGGAGCAAACAGAAACTGAACTGCAAGAGACTGCCGGAAGCAAGCAGTATTTAACCATGACTTACAAAAGTTCATCTCAAGGATGAACTCTCTGAACTAGTTAACTGGAATGGGCAGCCATATGTTTAAAAATCCCTTGCACTTCAGAACTCAAAGGTCTCAGATGTGATGGTAATTTTAGAAAAGGCTGTATGGGAAGTCTAGGGAAACTTGTATGGGACATATTGGGGAACTCAAATCTACTATTCCTGGTATCTTTAACAGGAAAATGAGAAGACAACTGTAATAAAGAAGGATTCCTGGATACTTGTGTAAATGTGTGGAGAGGATTAATTGTGTAGAGGCATTACGAATCTTGAGCCATAGAGAGCAAGATCTGCTCAGTCTCATCTACCTGCACCTTGAGGGGGTGTTCTTTGGGCTCACTTACAAAAGGGTCCTAAATAAATGGCCAATGAATAAAACAAAAGTCCTTTTCAGGGATAAAGACACAAGAAAGAAGCTAGATGAGAGTAATTAGTAGCAGTTTTATGACTGTATCCCTCTCCCCATCTTAAGTAACCAATCTAGGAGAACCAGCAAAAATACAATGAAGAATGTGTCAAGGTTAACGAGAAATATGAGATGGCTTACATTCCAGGAATTACTAATTAAAACAAAGACCCTTCAGCCTGCAAGAGAGAGTGCTGACAGGAGATACAATGAAGGTTTATTGGATGAAAGCAGGTTGGGATGTAAAATAATTGATTACTAGGATCTTCTAATATACAAGAGCCTAAGTCCTCAAATTAAGTTAACAGAAGCCAGGTTCAAGAGATATGATGGTGACGATAATGATGATGATGAGCTGCAAGTTGTTGGAGTTCGAGTGAACACTTTTCAAAAGCATCACTATCTGCTTACACTACTTTTATATTGACTTCCAGGCATCTGCTTGGGCTCCTGTTCAAGATAGTATTGGACTTGGCAACCTGACCCAATATAGTTCAGCTTTCTTCCTACAATTTACAGCTGGCTGCTTCCAGTTGCACCTCTTCAAGAAACCACTTATTCTACCTTGTCCTAATATTTGACTTGACTCCAGACTCGTCATTCAGACTGTTTTATGTTCTAATCTGGCAAGGAACAAGCGTAAGTCTGGTGGTGCACCCTGTTCAGCCCTCTCTAGAGCAGCCTTGGTTCAGTGACCACAGAAAAGGAATTTTAACTCCAAGTTTATTGTTTCCTAATTGCTAAGATTTGTTTATCAGCCATATCTCTTGCATCTGTATAATACATCACCTAATTAGTTAACAACTCTGCTTACATGCTAAACATGCATGGCCATTAGTGCCATTACTGTTACTCATCCAGTTTGTGGTAAATGTTGCATAAAGGTCTTTCCTGGTCTCTGTCCTTGTTGAGCAATACCATTGCCGTAGCTGATATAAATCAGATCAAAGGTGTCCTGTTTTGATTAACCAAGGCTCTGCAGCCTGATTCACTAATTACCTCAAAAGGACTCTGTCAGTCATCTTTAAGTAGGTGTCCATATAGGCACTTACTCTCTCTTTGGATGATGTATACGCTTTCCAAGCTATCTACCAGCTACCACCTAATTGTATCATGTCTAAGCTAGTCAGATTCACTAGTTTTTCACACATGCGTAAATGGCATGCTAGTTTGAATGCCAGATTTCACCTCTTTAATGCCACTTGGCCTTGATCTTTATAGCACTGCTTTCTGTCTGAACAGCGGTGAATGGACAGATAACACTGAGCAAACCTAAAGTGCTTAATATGAATCACCCGTCAGATAAAAACGTACTGCAAAGCAGAAAAACATGGGATAAATCCTCACGCATTAGAGATGCTATTAGAGAGAGGGAGGGAAAAGGCTGTGCCATATAATTCTGTGTCATATCAGATTTATTTTGGGGTTGTGATATTTCACCATTCATTATTTCCATCTGTATTTCTGGTACCTCTAGTCATTTGTTTATAAGCTGAAGCTAATAAGTGCTATGGTTCTTACAGTAGTGTGACTGTATTTTTTTCAGTTTTCATAGTGTGCTATTCATTTTAAATCATTCAGAGAAATCCTTTGTCCAGAAAACAAGTTATGTTTTTGCATTTGAATTGTCATGGCACTGCACAGATTGGCAAAGGGGTGCAAAGGCTGCCGGGATGGCAGAGCAGGGCCTGGCAGCCTGGCCAGGGAGACAGGCAGACCCAGTGCCAGCCATCAGGCATTTCCCTGGACAGAGGGAAGGGCTGAGGCTAGGCTGGGACATTGGCCTGTGGGTAGGGGTCACATTCAGCAAGATTCACAGCAAGGCAGGATCATGGACTGGTGGCTCTGGGCTGGGTGAAATGGGCTCCTGGGCTATGGTCAGGGATGGGGAAGGCCCTAAGGGATGCTGGGCTGGGATATAAGACCTACTGGTACCCTCAGGACCCAACATGCATAAGAAATCAGTCAGAAACACAGTTTCCCCCAGTACTGAGGTATAATTGTGTTTTGAAATGCAGTGACGTCAGGAGAATATTCATATTGATGTGTTCATCCCTTTCACGGCTCAGATGTAATCATAGATTTGGACAAAATATTCTGTCAATCTTATTTGCCAAAAGTTACTTGAAATACTTTATGGGGTTTTTTTTGCCAAACTGTTTCAGTTGGGAACTTTTTTCCTGGCACCAATGCTAATGTTAATGGTATTATAACCCTTAAGCAATTGCATTAATATAATATAAAGTCATCTATGTAATAAGCACTCCTGACTGTGTTTGTTTATCTTCTGGTTATGTATTTCAGTCATCAGGTTATTAAATGTGGGTCTCTGTATACCCTGGTGAAGCTGATATGCTTTCGGTAAAATTATTAAATATTTATTGCTCCAAAATGTGGAAGAGAATTGAGCTGCTGGTTAGAAAATTCATCAAGGACATAGTGCATCTGGGTTATGTATGATGTGCCAATAAGTGATTAATTTTTTACACAACAGTATCAACAGGAGAGATTATCTAATGAATCTGTATCTTGGAGGCTGTATCAATCATAATTAACTGCATTTGGGTGCAGACACCCTTGTTGAATGGAAGATCACAATTAACAAGGGTATTCTCTAACATTTTGAGACTAATCTCTTCGAGCTGGATTGGAGGCCACAATGGTTATGTTAACACTTCTTGTAAGATGTAGCGCTGCTCATACACTGTCACAGTTGTATGCTACTGCTACAGGATATTTTAAGAATAAAATCTTATCAAAGCGTCATTGGTATGTCGTAGTTCACTGTGGAGGCTATTCAAAATTTGCATTTTGGCAGTTTTTTGACCTCTTGTGAACAGGTAATGACAGATTGAATCTAGTGTCACGAAGAGAAGCAACTCTTATTTTAGCCACTGCTGGTCAGTGGTGCGTGTAGTTTGTGGGCCGTAGAAGTACCATGGAAGTATGCTGTATGTGCAACTGGTTTAGTTGCATTCAGCTAATGATGTTTTCTGCTGCAGTATTCAGATAGTGTGGCTGTGCCAACATTAAAGGCAAAATGTAGGTCAGAGAATGACTGAACTCTGGTACTAAGTAATGTTTCATCTGCAGCTTTTGTAAGAAGGCCAGTTCTTCATCAGCTATCTCTTTTCTAGATGTTTTTCCAGTTTGACCGGCTGCATCATAGATGGCTCTCAGATCACGGAAGGTACCGCCCAAGTTAGGTTTTAGTTTTGTTGTTGTTATTGCTGCTATGACAGGTGTTTTTATAGAAATAGTCAGTGTGAAAAATCAGCCATGGATAGTGCATCCTCCATGGATCTCACTGTGCTCCTCTGTGTTTCTCTGGTGCTACGCTCAGAAGATGACACACTGCTGTATTATGCAACACATGCAGCAGTGATATCTTTGCCCATTTTCTGCATTTTACAGCTCTTTCCTGGCTTTGGAAAGGTACTTCCCAGATTTTTGGAAGTTTTTCCTGTGTGGTAATCCAAGTGAAGGGCTGGACTGGGAAAATATAAGAGTATCGGCCAATTTACGTCAAGATCTTCTGGACAGCTAAAGATACACACAATATAGGGCTGGATTTTACATCATTTAATGTTTTATGCACCTGTGATGCTGAAGAGCTCTAAGGAATTCAAAACTGTCTGGGGACACTCTTTCCTTAATTACTTTGTCAGCTGCTTGGTAAGGAACTGTGGAGCCCTGGTAGGGCACTGCTGTAGGACACTTCACTTTCCATGAGAGAAGAGGAACCACCTCCTTGTATATGTTTCGGATTGAACAAGCCCAACCTGTTTTTTCCCCATTTTTGAGTTTGTGGGTTTTTTTAATTGAACAGGCCTCACTCTAGAACTAGTTATACCTGAACTCAAAATCTGGGAGGAGAGGGCAAGAGACAAGACCTCCAAACCAGTTGAGGGCTAGAAACTGTCTGGCAGAGCTAGAGCTACTGTTGTCCTTCAGCAAACAAGCATGCTGCAGTGCTCTCTGCCCAGGAGATCCCACATGATCTTTAATCGTTCTTGCTGTATTATTAGTAAATATTTCTCCCAAGGTACTGTCCTGGGAAGTGATCATTAAATAACAACTGTCTTGTGTCCAGCTTCTTTGTTATAATGAAAAAAAAACCCCATTGAAAGGCTTAATTGTTTGTTTTTGAATAATTCATCATAGTAGTTTTTTATAAAGCATGAGGTGAGGACACTACTGTTAAGCAGAGCGTGTGAGGGGTATTCTGAAAAATTGGGAAGAGTGTGATTCTGTTCCTAATTCTGATGCACTCTTGCTTGTTCTGCTGTGATTCATCTGCCACTTGGGGAACTTTGCAGAGGACATAAATTATTGCAGCATTGGGGCTTCCCTTAAATTAGTTCAGTAAAATACTTTGGAGTGCTAAGCATAGACAAATCAGATTTAAATTCACTTTGCAGTTTTCCATTATTCACAACATGAAGCTCAGTGTGGTTAAAAGGGAAAAGCAGGCTCAGGCACCCAGGAGGGCTACTCAGGAACTGGCAGTCTTTGGCAGCTAAAGCCCTCTGGAAAATTTCTGACTACTACTTACTCATCTTTCTTTTAGGACAAATACATGAGACCTAATCTACAGAAGATAATAAAATGCTGAGCAACCAGTACTTTTCTGAGTGCTGAAGTCTTGATCAGGATCTGTAAACCAGTTTCTGTATATTTTAGATAACTATCAAGTTACTGGTGTTTTCGCTCGCTGAAATCTTATGTGCATTAGTAACCCCTGAGGAATGACACTTTTGGCTATTTTACTGGTTTATCATCACACATCAATTAAGTCTGATCAGTTAAAGGATTTGAGGTAGCCTTGAACTTCATGAGCATCTCTGCCTCTGCTACGTTATCTATAATCTTCCAGATTATAAATAGCTTTAGGGGGAGCCCTTTCAAAAGTGATTTACCAGATTACAGACGTGTTGCTCTGCCCGCTCCTAATCTGATTCTCCTGTGACTGGTAGCTGGCGTACTGTTGGTGCTGTGGGCACCAAATGTCCTCTTCTCAATTAACCAGTTAGTTCGTTGATTCCTTTTTCCATTTCCTTTTATTAATTCCCTCATGTTTCTCCTCTTCCCCCTTACCCCTACTTATCAGTTTAATGTATTTTACTGTCCTTTTTTCTAACAAGAGTTCTTTCTGTCAGCAAACTGAGAAACTCGGCCTCTGGACCCAATTTCTGGCACCTCATATAGACTTATTTTGTAATTTTTCTGGGAAATGTAGTCTTCTGGATGACTGGGCAGAATTTTAGAGTCTTCTGGATTCAGAAGACAATACTGGAAAGGCTCGTATTACATCCCTCACTATACCCTGCACTCAGGAACGTAATTTCTTAATTTACTTTAATCTGTCTGTATTCAAATGTCTTTGTTAAGCTTCCAGAGAATTTTATTGACAATTTCACTTTTGTGTCCTTTTTTGCCAGACGTTTAATGCTGCCTCAACAGCTTTTAGAGAGAGAGATGGGAGATTTTCATTAGCTGAAATTTTGCACAACAGTTAACGTCAGATCATTTTTCACTGATCTCAAAACTGATCTTCCTTTTATCATTAACTGAATGTTATTTTTGTTAGTGATTCACTACAAACAAACATTGTCCCTATTTGCAGTTGTAGTTAATTCTAGACCCAGTGTCAGCATTTTGCCAGACTGTTTGTTTTGTCTGCTTTAGTTTATTTAATGTGTCACTTAGATGAAGCAAATAAACCTTTGCTCTGTTTTTCCAACTCATCAGTTTTCATCTCATTGTAATTTGTATTAATAAATGATGAATGTACTTGCATTTAATCTTGTAATATAAGGAATCCTGATTATAAAACCGTAAAATTTCATTTTCGTTCTATAGACTACGTATAAAGAGAAATAGCTTTGTCTACTTTTTGTCATGTTCTTAGCAAACTGGTTTCGATCTGACTGAATGCCCTAGTTGCCACCGTTTCACACAATGCATAGAGAACTTAGTATTCAGACACAGCCATGCTGGGCATCAGTTAATGACAATTACAGCTAGAAAGAAGGAAATGTTCTTCCTGACAAACAGTGTGAGGAACATGTAAGAAATAAATTTTGGGAAATAAGGAAAGATGTCATGCAAAGAAAATATGAATAGGTAGAGAAGAAAGCACTGAACAATAAAGGATAGTCTTTAACCAGTTGTATTTGGAAATAACATTGTAGTCTGGAAACAACATTTGGTTCATCCAGGTTATATTGACACTTGGCACTGGTACCTTCTGCCTATACTCTCTATAGATGTGCTTTGAACAACCACTCTCAGACCCTTTTTTCTAGCCTGACAGAGAATGTTTGGCAGCACCTTGAGACAGCAGTGGTCCCTTATGTATCAGACTTTGGTGGCATCTTTCTATTCCTATGGAAATTACAGTGTGATGGGCATGCTTTGCTGTGATTTACATGTCTTTTGCGTCTTATTGGACATATCAATGATATACTAACAACTGGTAGTACAAATCTGTTCCTTCCAGATAAAAGAAGTGTGATAGCTTCTGATGAAATATATTTGTAGTCTAACAGAGCGTATCCCAGGATTATTTTACAAGCATTCATGGGAAAATTTCTATAAGTCATCCTTTGGTTCAACATTTAACTAGAATTCAAGGTGTTCTACCATGCTTACTGGACGAAACACTGTGGCATGTGGCAGCAGCTTTGTGCTGAAAGCCTTTTTACACAGCAAGAAATCAAGAAGTGGCATTTCTGGGTACAACACAGGCTGACAAATAAGCAGGTACAACTAAGAAAAGCACACCATGTAATCATGAGCACAGCCGCTACTTGCCTACCTTGTATGCCAAGGAAATTCCCCAGTGCTTATATTTACAGAAACATTCAAGCCTTTTAAATATGCTGATTTTTACTAACACTGTCTGTGGAGCATGCCCTGGGTGAGGCACTGCTGGGGGCCACTCACAGCTGGAGCTTCTTTTCACACCACAGTGGCTGTGGAGTGGGGCCCTATCAAGGTAGGTCAATATTTGAATGGGAGAACATTTTCTCCATGGCGTTAAAGATGCTCAATGGCAGACTGAAGAATTTGTGGTAACTTTGTGCTATATCATGAGTCTTGGGTCTGTCTTTGCTGTGGCTTATTGAAGAGTCCAGCTTCAGTTTCTGCTAGAAGCTACCTCTTAATATTGATCCTTTTCTTCTGATGTATCTCACAAAAGGGCAGTGATCAGATTTCTGATTGTTCAGTCTCACTGACTTTTATAAGCCTGTGACTGGGTTGTGCACAAATACACAGCCTAAGTTCTCTAGAATTTCAGTTTTCTGCCTCAAGGTGAATGAATGAACCTTGTATTGGTGACTTTTATTCCCTGATATCCTACATGATTTCATAACCAGCACTTCTGTTCTTTCATTGCTTAGTAGAGCTTTCCATTGAAAAACAGTATTTAAAAATCTTCCACTCACTGAATTTTTGTGGAATCTTCTTCTTAGAATAATATTCCTTTGACTGGATGATTAGCTACATTGCAAAAAAAAAAACAACAAACAAACAAAACCAATCCCCACCTCTGCTAACTGTTCATATTCATATAACTGAGTTTTATTTCCTAAGTCTGCATCCCCAATCAAGGTTTCAGCTCTTTTAGTTCTTTGGCGTTTCTGTCCTTGGTTACAGTGCGAAGGGCTACTAGCAGGATAAGAAGGCAAGGTCTTGCTTAAATTTTTTTAAAAGAAAAATCACCTGTTTCTCTAGAAAAGGGCCTTATCCAGAAGCCTTTGCAATATTACCATTTGACTTTCCCTTATAGGGACCCTAGGCTTATTTCATCCTCCCTAAATTATTGCAAACCTCCAATCCACTTGCTTTTTGCAGCAGAATGAGATTGCTGCTTTCATATGTAACTCACTTTAACTTCCTAAAATAACAACCTGTAACATGAAATAACTTATTTAAAAGGGCTAAATAATGAAAATATTATTCTAACAGTCACAATAGTGTATTCTGATAAGAGCGGTAAGATTGGAAAACCAAGTGCTGAAAAAAATTGAGAGTGACAAAACCTCAAGTTATTCAGTCAATATTATCTTAACAGCAGAGCATATCCTGTGGGCTTTCTGATAAATATATAGTTAAATTTAACCTTTATGCTTGGCAATGAGAAGGAGAATTAAAGCTTTGCTTTAGTCCTATTCTTCCCAAACACTAGCAAGCTAACACTGGAGGAGCAAGAAATAAGACTAGAATATCTTTATTTCCAAAAGCAGGTTTTTAAAAAATGTTTGTGGTTTTGTAGTAAATGGTTCTTGAGCAGTCCTGTCCCATGTTTCTCCTACACACCACTCCCTTCCACCTCCCACAGCCCTGGGGAAAAAAATTACAAACATAAGAAGAAATCTTCACAGCTAATCAAGTTCGGTGATTTTAGTAATACTGCCAATTTTGTCTTTGAAGCATGAGTTCCATGATTTCGAGCTATCTATTAGGAGATATATAAACACTTCATAGTTTCTAGAGATGCTTTGTTAGAATTATCAGGAAACCTTGACTGCATGTTCAGTTATAATTAAACAAGGTACATTTCTTTGATGTTATGTATATTGAAAAAATTACTGAAATACAGGTTGGTGGGAAGGGATTTTGTATGTCTAATACTGTAAGTAACCTATGCAGATCATTTAAGCTATCATCTTGTTCAGAAAATTTTAATCTTTTTTTTTTTAGGAGCCATTTTGCATGTGCACTTCGTATTATGCATGATTTAATGCCTTGATGAGTTACTCTTAACAAGAGAACTCTTTGGGATGAATCAGCACTTTTCATGCATTATGTCGTCTTTTACAGTCCTTCACCCAGGACAGAAGATAGATTTTCAAGGTGTCTTTGAATAATACTAAATTGAAAATGAACACAGAAATAACACGTATTTTTAGAAGTTGAAGAAATCATAGAATGAACATTAACTACAGAAAAAGAGAATTCATAAGGTACATGTTTTCTTTTAGGTGAGGCATATAGCATGAACCAGTTCGCATAATATGAGTGTATAATTAAAGAAATACATTCCAAAAGAATAAAAGCTGATAGATATGCAGGTGATCCAGCCAAGGTAACCTGAGGTGAGTAACCGAATTTCAGTCCATTAGTCTCATTAATTATAAAACTGTCCTACAGATAAATATGTTTAGGGTGCACGTGTGCAGTCTGGCATATTACTAGCACTGCATAGCCCTCCGTTATGTCTTTGATGTTTAGAGATTACAAGCAGTGATATTTGTCTTCTGATAAGTAGTGAGGGGCGTAACTTTGTGCAATTGCCAATGTCTGAGTCAAAGGCTTAAATAAGCCGAGATACTGAACTTTGCACATATATGGGCAGATTGTTGTGAGTCTGGCAGTTGCCGACTTGCTGCACTTGTGCAGCGGAGTCCTGAGAGGTCACTTCTGCAATAGGTGGTTGTACTGCTCTGCTGGAGTCAATACTATTGATTAAGAATAACTTCCCATGCCCAGGCCCCAGCTAAGCACTGCAATAATCCAGAGTGTTCGATACACAAAGTAAGTAAATAAAAATACTGAGAGTATTCCCACTGGCTGCTTTAAGTATCTGACTTCACTGCAATTTGTGACACCTGACCTTAGTAACCCTTGTTTCCTGCGTATTGCCATATGTATGTAGGAAGGGACCTCTCAGATCATCTAGTCCAGCCATCAACCTAACCCTGACAAAAATCATCACTAAACCATATCTCTAAGCACTATGTCTACTCATCTTTTAAATACTTCAACGGACGGTGCCCCAAATACTTCCCTGGGCAGCCTGTTCCAATGATGATGATGGTCCCAAGAGTCCAGATGGTATAGAATGGAATACCTATGAGAAATTGTTTTTATTTTAGCTGCTGGACAATTTAAAGTTGTCCAGGCATCTTTCCCAGGAATTCATTGTAACATTCTTTTCTTCTAGACTTGGCCTTCTGTTTCCTGTTCTCCATGCATCACTGTGTGTTGTGTGTGCATGTGAGTACAGTTTTACAATTTATTATCTACAAGTCAAAACTACCAAAATTATTTGCATTTCTGTGGAAAACTCTTTCCAAAGGAGATGAATCTGAGATGGAGGAAAAAAAATTAGCAGGTGTGCACTGTGAGAAATTTCAAGGCTAGCACAAGGCCTGGAACAAACAGATAAAAAAATATTTTATTCTATTTAGACAATTTTAGTGCTTCGTGCAGGTTCAATCTCTAAGTTTTTAATTAAAGATTCATTAAATATTCTCAAAGTCTTATCAACTGGAGAAGATCTGGGAAGGGTGAAATATGATACCTGGAAAGAAACAAGAATTCTGCAACCATTTTGCTGCTGCAGCTTTTATAAAATGCACAATATCAGACTACTTTAGTAAGAAGGATGAGCAATGTGGGTTCATGAAGCAGGACACTACCCATGTGCCCAGTTCAAATAAATTTACAAAATTTATAAATATGGGGTGCATGACCTTTTGAAGTGGTTCAGTGTTTGTTAACATTTTCAGAAGTGCCAAAGGGCTAGCTTTTTATGGATGTTTAATTTCTAAAGCTATAAAGATTTTACAAGTATTTATTTGTCCCCTCAGGAAACTACATGGAGAAGCCTTACACTGATGAGACTTACATATCTAACACACTGCCAAAAGCCAGACTCAGGTAACGCAAGTCCTTTGCACATGTATAGGTTACAGTATAACTATTCCCATGAAATACGGCTGAAGACAGTAAACAAAAGGTGGAGCTGAAGGGCAAGCTAGAAAATGAGTGAAGTGTCTGCAGTGATGACACAAAGATCAGAAGGAAGGGCCTGTCTGAATTTCCATTTTCAGCCATCATTTGAGTGTGGGAGTGCACAGGTTCACTGAGCCAGAGGGGAAGTGGTAATGCATCACACAGGCATATAATTCCTTTATTGGATCTAGTTTTGTGTTCAGGCAATTAGCTCACTCCTGTTGAAACCGGAGGCACTTTCTAAGATACATACTTTCTTATTGATCAAAGGCATTTACTGCAATTCACTTGATAGTGTTTTAAAAGTTTCCTGTTAGGTTATGTACCCGCTGGTGTTTTTGCTAGGAAGTACTGAAGAATACAGTGTTCTAGTTCTGCTCTGCAAAGGTTCCTAGGAGACTGTAAACTGCAAATGATCTTATATGGCAACAAGAGTATTGTTCCCTAGGGAATATCATTGCAGGATTGCTATGAGTCAAATTATATTGCATTTTAATAGTGATTTTACCAATTATTTGATCTATTAAGACTCTTTGGAATTTAGTTCTGCAAACAGCAATGTTGTAAACTGTTGTGTTTCTTTGAAGATTGCCATGCCAGATATAGTAATGTCTTCATGCTGAAGAGCATTGATCTCTTGCTAAGCATCATATGAATTTGAGATGAGCAACAATTTTTTTATCTTCAGAAGAAAAAACAATGCCCGTGAGCATCCTGTAGCCAACCAAAATTTTCAAGACTGACTGTATAAATCCAGAGTAACACAATTCTTACTTGCAGGAGCTGCTGAAGTCAAATCAGGGATGTTAAGAAAGCAGGGCTAATGAGAAGCTGGTCTGTGCAAAAGAGCTTAGAAGAACATGTCCCTGTCAGTTAGAACCATAGAATTAAGGGAAAATTTAGGTTTGAAGGAACTATCTAATTTAGCCCCCTGCTTATGTTGAAATTGGATCAAGTTGGCCAGGGCCTTTTCCCAGAAGTGTTCTGGAAATCTGTAAGGATGGAGATTGCACAGTCTTTTGGGCACCCATCCACTGCTTAACCATCCTTATTGCAAAAGGCTGGGGGTTTATTTTCCTGATATCTAGGCAGAATTTCTTTTGCAGCAATTTCTGCCCAATGCCTTTTGCCTTACTGCAGTGTACCTCTGAGAGGAGTCCAGGTTGATTTTCACCTAAAGCTACAACTGAAGCTGAAGACAGCAGTTAGATCCTCTCAAGTCTTCTTTTCTCCAGTGTGAACAAGCTCACGTCCTGCATCTCCTGTCCTCGTATATCACATGCTTCATCACTTTAACTATCTTTGTGGTTTTTGTCTGCATGCACTCCAGTTTTTCAATGTCTACCTTGTACTGGGGGACCAAAACCTGGCTCTGAGCCTGATGTCATGGGCAGAATTTTGGGGTTTTTAACTATGGGTTGGTCTATATAACACCAGGCTTGCTGGCAACAGATGTGATACACCTGTCTCAAAGGAGGAAAAAGATCTTTGTGCAGGAGTTAGCAAGGCTCAATGAAAGAGCTTTAAACTAGATTTGAAGGGGGAAAGGGATAAAACCAGGCTCACTATAGATAAGTGTGGGAGCAGCATGCCAGTCTTCAAGGGACAGTGTGCTAGCAAGGTCCTTCAGTCTTCCATCTCAGTGGAGATAGGGGATGAAGATCCATGCAGCAGCAAGGATGCAAGGGTTATTGATGTGTTAGAAACCATAGAAATGCATGAGTGTGGTCACATAGGAACTAGGGTTTCTCCTCCAAAAAAGGTGGCAGGATGAATAGCAACACTGCAGTGCCTCTACAAAATTGTTTGCAGCATGGGCAACAAACAGGAGGAGCTGGAAGCCACTGTGCAGCTGGAAAACTGTGATATAAATCACAGAAACATGGTGGGATGACTCACCCAATAGGAGTGTTGCAATGGATGGCTACATGGGTGGCAGAGCACTGGAACAAGCTGCCCAGGGAGGTGGTGGAGTCTCCGTCTCTGGAGACATTCAAAACCCGCCTGGACGCGTTCCTGTGTAACCTGCTCTAAGGTGGCCCTGCTCTGGCAGGGGGTTGGACTAGATGATCTACTAAGGTCCCTTCCAACCCTATGATTCTATGATTCGGTGATTCTATGATTCTACAAGCTCTTCAGCAGGGATAGGCAAGAAGGAGAGGTGGTGGAGTAGCCCTGTTTGTTAGGGAGTGTTTTGACTTTCTAGAGCTTGATGGTGGTGACTAAATGGTTGAGTGTTTCAGGGTAAGAATCAAGAATCAAGAACAAACAAGGCAGCTATCGTGGTGGGAATCTGCTATAAACCACCCAAGCAGGATGAAGAGGCAGATAAAGAGCATGAAGAGGCTCCACCTTCAGGCTGGTTGGAGGATGGATTGAGAGCATCCCTGAGGAGAAGGACTTGGGGGTATTGGTGGATGAGAAGCTCAACATGAGCCGGCAATGTGTGCTCACAGCCCAGACAGCCAACTGCATCCTGGGCTGCATCAAAAGAAGAGTGGCCAGCAGGTCAAAGAAGGTGATTCTGCCCCTCTACTCTGCTCTCGTGAGACCCCACCTGGAGTACTGTGTCCAGCTGTGGAGCCCCCAACATAAGAAGGACTTGGACCTGTTGAAGCAAGTCCAGAGGAGGGCTACAAAGATGATCAGAGGGATGGAAGACCTCTGCTATAAGGACAGTCTGAGACAGTTGGGGTTGTTCAGCTTGGAGAAGAGAAGGCTCTGGGGAGACCTTATAGCAGCCTTCCAGTACTTAAAGAGGA
>VXBO01014619.1:409-45655 GCA_013400135.1 Rhinoptilus africanus
TTCAATACATATTTAAGCTACTGGCTTTATTGTATTTCACTGGTGAATCTTGTAAGTGTGGGGTCTTTACGTCCTTAGAAGTATCTAAATTGCCAAGTAAGGTTTCATTTATTTCTACTTTTCAGGAGCCATATGTTCTTGCTACTTGGCTGGTTTGATTTGCTAATACTTTCCATCTGTCTCATGCAGTAAAATGTGTAATTAAGAACACCTCTCTGTTTATCAAATTTTAAATGTTCTAGAATTCTACTGAAACTACTTGATATATTTCTGCCTCACTGAAGGGAGAGAACTGTGGATTATGCTTCTTTTTATACATTAATTCTCTGTTGCTAAACTCTTAAGGCATGAAGAACATGCATCCTTGTGTTTCACAGGTTGCTTATTCATTTCTTTGAAATAATGTACCCTTTGGCTGTAGTTTAGTTGCTGTTTAAACTACTTAATGGCTATAAATGTAAACCGTGACAGTATTTGAACTGAACACTGGGACTATCAATATGTGACTAGAAAGTGTGTTCCATGCGCTATGAAGTAAACAGGTTTTGATATTGCCAGCTCTGAGATGGAGATGCATCTTGCCCCACAAGCAGAACCAGCACTTCTGAGGTATTGGAGGAGACACAATTGGTGACAGGAGATCAGAGACAAAGCAATAGAAATACCAGTACAAATATAGAGTTCAAGGCTCTTGGGTGGAAAGTAATACATGTTGTTTGTTCTGTTCCTAGGGGTTTCTCTAATGGGAACAGTAGCAGTAGGAAGCTTGTAGTATTCTTAAAGACTTGTCTGTTCTTTTTCTCAGAGGGAAACAGTTCATAGTCTCCCAAAATAGTGGTTGGAGTGGCCGAGTTGTGCTTTGGTTCTTTATTTTGGTCTCAAGCAATGGAATGAAAGTCTTTCAGTAAAATGTTGGATGGTTTTCTCCTATTTGATCTTGCAGTTTTATGCTTTTAAATTTGCCTGGAGCATTGGAGTATGCCTCTGCTGCTGTGTTTAAAGAAGGGGCATTAATTTGGGAAGTGCAAACTTCTCTGCGACAGCCAGGCTAGCAGAGCAAAGATTTATGGTTAGGTTGCCCAGTTACAAAGCTGAAAACAACATGAGTGCAGACATAATTTATGCTTAAGGATAGTAGTATTACAAGTTGCCTTTGTTATCCATAAACTGTATTTCTGTCTTCGTTATGAGAGGTCAGGACCACCCAATATGCACAAATATTATCACAAATACAGCTGAGTTATCTGAAAGAGAAAAAATCATTGTTACCCTTCACTTTGCCGATCAAATATTTTTAGAAAAACAAAGTTACTTTTATCACCTTGATTTTTGTAAGGTCACATGTTTTTATTCCATTATCTCTTTGAATGCATGTGTATTTCTGCAATCACTGCAAACTAGCATGGCCTTAATGACTGTGTAAGTGACTGAAATTGCTAGATAGTGTTGTTTGTAGATTCTGTATACATCAGACAATTGGATGAAGTTTATTACTGAGTTTAGTGGTTAAAATAGATGGGGGGGGAAATGGCTCTTATTTTTGTATTTAAAAATCAATTTCAGGTTACCACTGCAGTTGGAAACATAGTTCTAGAAATGACTATATTCAGGAAGGTTAACCTCTTTGTACAACTACTTACAGTATTTAACTGAAAACAGTAAATTCAGAGTATATTGTTAAACGCTGATTATTCTTTTGGGGTCAAGTTTACAAAAACAATGCAACACCTTACTATTCTCATTATAATTTTGCAAGGCATCCTTACTTTTAAGATGCAATCCTTTGATGCTGATAGAGACTTTGCCCTGCTTGACCATATAGCTTTAACTGCAGAAAATGCAATAACGCTGCTAACTAATTTTCTTTTAATGTAACTTCTGCAGGTAGATACGGACAAAACTGGGGAAACGCGACTTATAGAGCTGGATGAGTCATACAAGAGTGAGCATACAGTTTTCATAACCCCACCCGAGATCCCTCATCTGCCAAATGGTGAAGAGCATCCTCTACAATACAGGTAAGCTGAGGACACAGGGTTTTGGCTAACATCCTACTAACACTCCGCTTTGAGAGTTTAGTTTCTAGGTTCTTGTGGTAGCCATGAAGTACATATATTTCCTGTCCCTTTATGTTGCTCCAGTAAAAATGGGTATGTAAAATGCATAGTGTGACAGGTCTTTAGAAGTTTTAATGATTTTGTGTGTGTGTGTGTGTACACATGGAAGAAAATATGAAATAAAGCTGGCTGTGCGTTCACACGACATTGTGCTAGCTATTGACACATTTTTAAGGTTAAAATTGGAATTAATGGACCCAGTTTGTTGGCCTGCTGCTACTACTGGTAACAATACAAGATACAGATACTCTTTGGAAGGAGACAGTACGTTTCAAAGAATCACTGAAAACTGGTGTTACTGATTTAGTAATTATGTCAAATCAGTTTGTCTATTGCTTTCTTCATTATTTCTGAGAAACATTTTTAAATCTAATTTAATCTTTTAGATAGTTTGATATATTGTGCATGTTGATTTTTATAGCCCTCTGTCGTGATGCTCACTAGGCACTATGCCACACTTTTTTTTTTATTTTATTAACTAGAATCAATACTAAAGCATTTGACACATTAATTAAAGAAAACACTATGAAAGCAAATGTATTTATCAATTTAAGTTGCTTGCACTGAAATAATAGGTTAAGAGGTTCAGGCTTATGAAATCATGCAGATGGATTAGTAAACCACTTTGTCAGTGGTGTCTTTAAAGGTTTATTTCTGTGTTTTCTTTTTCCTCTGTAGCTTTAGTGCAACTGTGTAATTGACTTCATTTGCTATTATGTGACGTGTTTACTTTGGAACTGCCTTACAGGAATTAAGTGATGCGTTTCTTTTACAGCTATAATGGATTTCCAGTATTAAAACTAGAACTGTTTGAGCGACCTGAAGGATTTCTCACAACACCAAATAATAAACTGTCCTCAAAAGCCAGTAGTCCCAACAGCCCATCGCCAATGTTCAGAAGAACTAAACAGGTACTTGGAGGCATTCTTGTAGTTGGGGTACTTTGAAAAGTGACAGCTTGCTGCCTTCAGTGTGAGTTTGGCTTTAAGACTGACTGGCAGTGGCTGCAGCCTTATTAATGTTCTTCACTGATATGGTGACTATAGGGTAGCCATGCTAATTGTTCTTTGGATGTTTACCTGTGCTTCTTGCCTACACCGTATCATGCAGTGCTCCAGTACACAGATTGTTGTTTGCTGTGCTGTCCCTATACCTTCTGTGTTCTTCACACTATTCTCCATGAGCATAAACTGTTGGGCTTCCATGTCCACTTTTTGATTTTTTTTTTTTACTGTCCAGGACTTTTAGGGGCTCTAACTTTCAAATGTTTCTTACAAAAATGCAGACCAGAAAGTAAATTTAAAGAAATGCAAGTTTTTAGGAGGGAAATACTGCACAGCAACTGATTATGGTGTCTTTCACTCTGCTTTCATTTTCTTTCACACTTTATTATGTTGTTCATATTAATGTTGCAGTTTCTGTAGGTACAATGATACACACTTAGTTTTTAACATGTAGGTTTGTGTAATGTGTATGTAAATATACACAAATAATCTTTATGATTCTTTACAGGAAATTAAATCTGCACATAAAATTGCTAAGAAGTACTCATCCATACCCCAGATGTGGTCCAGGTGTTTGTTGCGTCACTGCTATGGTCTTTGGTTTATCTGCCTCCCTGCCTACGTGAAAGTGTGCCATTCAAAAGTCAGGGCTCTGAGAACTGCATATGATGTGCTACAGAAAATGCACACCAAAAAAATAGACCCACCCGATGAGGTAAAATAAGTCAACCCCAGAATTCCAGCAGTAGCCCATGGGGTTTATGGGATGGAGTTTGTGTTTGATTATAGAAGCACTGTACTAACTTGCGTGTATTTTCAGGTATGCTACCGAGTACTCATGCAACTGTGTGGGCAGTATGGTCAGCCTGTGCTAGCAGTGAGAGTGCTTTTTGAAATGCAGAAAGCTGGCATTGACCCTAATGCCATTACTTATGGCTACTACAATAAGGTAAGCATTTTTGAGAGAGGAGGGGAAAAAAAAAAGAAACTTTTTTTATTCAGGCAAATAGAAGCAAGCAAAATAAGGGAGCAATTCAGAGGTAATTCTGTCGTTTCTAGTAACTGGAAGAAATACAAGACAGAATAATTGTGTTGTCTTTTTGAGGATTCAGAATTCTACTTTATAACTGCCAGTGTAACTCAATTTGAAATTTAAGTTAATGATTTTGCACCTGACTATTCCTTAAGATGACTTTGTTTGACTTTGACGTTTCCAAATTAGGCTGTTCTGGAAAGTACCTGGCCTTCAAGCAATCGAGGTGGCTACTTCCTATGGATGAAAATACGAAATGTTGTTTTAGGAATAGCACAGTTTAAAAAAGCATTGAAAAAGCAACCAGCAAGCACCTTGCATACAGCCATTCCTGGTAGAGTATTTGCATCCTTTTCTTTTTCATTTCTTTTTTATTTTCATGCTGATCGGAAAATGATTTCAAAAAGATTTCTTGAATCCAAAATAATCTGCTCTTTTATTGTGTCAGTTCTTTACAGAGACAAAATATGAACCTGAAATTGATGTGATGATTATCCTCAGTCATACAATAGCCAGTCTCATAAGTGGCAGAATCTTCTGTCCAGCCTTGCCTTTTTTGTGCCCCCCTTTTTCTGAAGTTAGTTAAGAGGCAACTAGAACTAGTCCTTGAGTGTGTAGTACTGTTTGCAGGTTCTGCATGCCAACTGAAATTATCATATTTATTTTTATCTAGACTATAAGTACAATATTTGAGGCTGTAAATTTTGGTTTTCTTTCCTTTTCTTTCCAGTAAAGATTTATGTGATGTTCAAATGGCCACATTACCATTCTGGTGATTGCTTGTAGTTTGTATTTTTCGTAGGTACTACTGTCCACAATATTTATAACTTACTACTAGTAGAGCAAGTGCATTTTAAAGTCCCAGCAATATAGTTAGTACAGTTGTAGTTGACCTTGGAAGACCTTTGCGATATGCATGTATAAATATATGAAGATCATCTGAATCATCTTTCAAGGTCCCTTCTAACCAGGGCTATTCTGTGATTCCAAATACGTATGAATAAGTCTCTGCCCTGACAAACAGAATAGAAATGATGGCCCTTAACAGCTGGAGTATTTCTTCTAGACTTGGGGGACTACAGTCCTTCTTCTGGCTTTACCACTAGCCTTCTGGTTGACCTTGAACAAATTTACTTTATTTCTGCCTGTTCTTTATGGAGCTGACCTTGCTAATAAACCACCTTTTTGAAGCCCATCTGTGCAAAGCACTGTATAAGAGTTTAGTGATGTTGGTTACAACTCAGACCACGTAAACTAAGGAAGTATAATTAGTCCTGTACTTGCTTTTGACATCAACTGGTTTATCGATGTTTCTTTGTGTGAAATCACATAGCTAGAATGCATGCTGAATGTTCAGTCAATCCCCAAAACTTTTCCATAAATTCCAGAATATTTTGTTATCTTTACAATAGCAACAAGGTTTTTATCTTGTCTGTAGAGATTCAATGCAGCATCTTTAGGGAACAGAGAGAAAGCAGCTGACTTTCAGCTGTGTTAGACCCTCTTGATCCTGGATAGGTGCTTATTGTTATCTTCTAAACTGCATGAGAGTAAACCGCCTAAAGGTGCTGTGGGACTGCTGGGGACTTCAGGTTGTCCTGGGCAAAGGACAGGGAACATGTTTAACTTGAAGTGCTCACTAGTATTTATAGTGAATAGAAACTTTCTTGTCTGCTTTGTTAATTTGCTTTATTTTGGTGCTAATGCTTTATAGCAACCTGAAAGAGGAACAGCCATGTTAGTGTTAAGTAAATTTAGTTCATGAAATGAATCAGTCAATCAATCAGACTGTGAGTTCTGCTTGAAGCAGTATTTTTTCTTAAGAATGACCAGCTAGTGGCTTGAATGCTTGCAGGGGTTTTTTGGGGTGATGTTGGTTATTTTAATTTTAATCATATTTTGCAAACAAACTCATGGTTGCTGCTGCATTGTTCTGATTTTTTTACTTTCTAGAGTAAAACCATGAGAATTACATGCATTAACTCTGAGAAACGTACAACGCTAAAATGAAACCATGTTTAGATGCCTCTTAGAGTTCCTGAAAAGATGTGACATTTTGATCAAATAAACCAGGCAACAGAATCAAAGACAAGCAGTGCTGTAGTACAGTATTTAAAAAGACATGTTGCAAATTACCCTTTTAATTTAATCCTCTAGAGCATCGCTTCAATGTTTATACTGTAAAAGTAAGCCAACGATTTTTCTCACTTTTTTTGTATTAAAATGTTCATTGTTAATTGAAATGCACTTGATAAGAGGCCTTTTAATTACTGTGGATATTCAGTTTATTCCGTTTCGCATGTCACACTTTTAAATACCGTAATTGTCTTTTTCTCTCATTGTCCTGTTGTGATAGGGGGACTTTCAGACTTTGGCAATAACACATCGTTCAAAGAAGAAGCCAGGCAAGGGAAAACTTGTCTTCAAGATATACAAGAACAAAAAGAGGACAAGAGAGAAAGCGACTCCAGTTCTTGTATGTATCTTGTGAATACGGATATCTAGTTCATTGTGGATAAATAGGGATTTCAGCAAAAGCTAAGGGGGGCAGCTGACTTATTTTTACGGTGAGCATATGTGACAATGCCAGTGTATGCCTGTGCCTGAAGTTCTTTTCTCTGCATGTCATATTCTGGATGTCTAATGGTTTAACTTTTAAAATTACAATTCTTTTACCTTCCTCTGTTTCAAATAAGTGATAATACTAATACAAGGGCTTAATGATAATTACACCGTAATGGTTTTTTGTCTTTTAAAAAAATTAAATTGCTTTATAAGCATAATCTACAGGAAAGCCTTTTCTACCTATCTGTTTTCTTTATGAATCCCATAAGAGGAGAGCAGCTGAATTTTTGCAGGCCTGTGAGAGAGGTCTAAATTACTCAGCTCCCTGGAATTCTCAAAATTTAGGAGATGCATCGGAAATGAGAACAGCTTATAAAAGTAATTCTGGGAATTAAATATCCATAGTGCAGTTCTTCCATATTGGAACACCTCTGCCCTTGTAGATAGCAGCCTATGCATCGTGGGATATGTACAACATGCTGCCACCTAATCCTACGTAAAGCATCTAGTAGGTAATGGAAACTTGAGATTTAAATTCAGTTGCTTTGATTCTAAAGAGCTGTCTGTCCTTTTTGATGTACAGTGTCTGAGGTGGAGAGCACAAAAGGGAGCGGTGACTGCCTACCTAAACTAAATTACCAGAACTCAAGTGATGAGAAAGCCACTTCTAGCATAGTGCGGCTCAATGGTACAGTTGACAATACCGTAGCAGAAGCTAGCACAGGTAAGTTGAAGAGATACTAGATTTCAATTCTTTCGCAGATTTATCTATGTATATTCCATTTCTAACAAAAGCTCTAAGTATTGTGCCTGTGTTCTGTTGTCCACAAAACTTACAGTATGTTAGTATTTTATTGGTGTAATGGCAGTGGCCAATGAAATTTGTGGGGGCAGCTGTGGGAGTGAGCTTAAGTTAAAGGCTGCATATGCTGTGTCGGGGAGATGTGTCAGAATGTTCTAAGTTTCATGATTTTTTTCTTGTTTACTTTTTTTTTGCTATGGTTAACATCTGCTTACAAAATCCCAGCTCTTGTTTTTTTCTTATAACCTGCAGTAACTAAAATTCCTTCAGGTTTCTATGCAGTACTACTAAAATAAACTTTCAGGCATTTTGACAACTCTTCAGTAATGTCAAATCTGGTTATGATAATACTGTCAGCTGTGCTTGAAATACTGTAATATCATACTTTAAAGTCTGCGTCTTTGTGTTCTGTCAAAACAATGCCCATTTCACTGACAATAACTCATTTTGTTGGCTCTATTTCTAATTCATCGGGTTAGAAAACATTGCTCTTTCTTGCCATTCCCTAGATGCCTTTGCTGCCCCGAGCTTTCAAACCTCTTAATAATGGAGTGTGTCTCCAAAGAAATTTAAATACATCTGAGACTTTCCCTGATGGTGTCTATGAATGTACTTTTGAGTTGTGTGATTTGACTACCTTTTAAATATTTTGTTGTCTGACTCTTACTAAAAGTTATGACCATGGTCAACTCAACTTTTCAACCAATAGCACAATACATAGTGAGTTCCATCTCTCAGTGTTGTAAACTGTTTGAAAGATGAGACAAATGTGCATTCTTTTGTAATTTTGTTTAGTTTTCTTGCATAGCAAGAAATAAAGTGCCTTGCTTCATCTGTTTTTCAGAGAGTTCTGTAGGATTGCTGTTTACATCATCTTTTGAGGGTACCAGTGAAGCAGAAGTTATAAAAAGTAAATCCTTAAGAAAGAGACATAAAAGCGCAGTAGAACCTGACTTAAGGGAGATATCATGGGAAAGCAGGAACCGTAACCTGAGTGGAGATGGCTTAGTGGGACTCATGATAAATAGAATAAATCAGGAAGCAAACCCTGGAGAGATTGTTGAAAAACTAGGAGCTGATGCCAAAATCCTATCGAGCGCATTGCAGAAAAGCATGAGGCCACAAACTCTTAATATCAGAAATTCCTCTTTAGAATCTAAGAGAGAAAGCCTGGAGAAAGAATCTAGTGATGAAGATGCAGCTTTTGATTGCAGTTTTACAGATAAAACAGAGTCTCCTGTTATTTTTGATCTGGAAGACTTGGATGCGGAACCTGAAACATCTACTGCAGTGAAACCCTCCAGTGAAAAATCTAGAAGGCTGCAAAGGAAGAGCAGCTTTCCAGTAAAGCCAGTTGAAAAGACAGATGTTGAAACTGGATTTGATCCATTGTCTCTGCTGGTTGCTGAGACAGAACAGCAGAAAGAGGATGAGGAGGATGATGATGATAGAAGTGTCTCTACTCCGTCTGCAAGACGAGATTTAGCTGAAGAAATAGTCATGTACATGAACAATATGAGCAGCCCTTTGTCAAGTCGTGCCCCAAGCATTGAGTTGCAAAAACCCTGGGATGACAGAAACGCTAATAAAAAGAGCCCAACAGTAACCCAACCTTCTAGGAGGTCCAGCCTTCCTCCGAACTCCCCAAGGCCATTGAGTCTTACCAAATCCAAGAGTTATCACGCAAAAAACGAAGAAAGGACAAGAGACAGGCTTTGGTCCTCCCCAGCTTATTCCCCACACAGTCCAGCAAAGGAACAGCCACAGGATGCAACTAGTGCATTAACACTTGTGTCTTCACCGTCATTCAACCTGGATACGCTGCTAACACCTAAGTTCGATGTTCTAAAAAGCAGCATGTTTTCTGCTGGAAAAGGGGTTGCAGAGAAAGCTAGCAAATGGTACTCAAAATTTACAATGTATGCTGCATCCTCAAAGGTAACTTTTTTATAATTCTTTTTTTTTTTCCCCTTCACACAAAACCTGTGTTCCTATAAATTAAGGAAAAAGATTTGTAAAGGTTTATTCACTGACTCCGATGTGATGAATCCCCCATTTGAATGACATGCATCATGGTAGACTACGTGCATCAAGCTGCTTTAATCACGTTTGAATTGCCAGGACCCTAATTTTATTGCCCTGAATCAAACAAAATTTTGCTCTAGCATGAGTTCAGAGTATATTTAATAGCATGAGTTCAGAGTATATTTAATGGGAAGACATAAGTATACTGTAGTGTGTTGACAGGGTAGAGGCGACTGCTCTGCCTCCCCTAAAGAAAAAATACTTAAATAAACAATAATGTTTTTAAGTCTTTGCTGCTTTTATGAAAAAAGGGAATTCTGCTTACATTGATTATCGAAATGGTTTAAGGCTAATTTTGCACTGAGGTCATTTGGTTAGAATGTTCTTTGTTGCTGCTAATTCAACTCCAAAACTCATTGTGTTCCCACTCTTTGGGAATGAAAGTAGACACAAGTTGCTGTTGAAGTATTGTCCTAATGTACTTAAAACCAATATGAGACTAACTAACTAAAGTGTTAATGATGTCTTACCTATCCCAATGTATCCTTACAGTGGCTGATAACTTTTATGGCAAGGGTGGGAAAAAGGGAATAGGGAAAAAGCTATAGGATTAAAATGTTTAAGTTTTCATTTATATATTTTTATTAGAAGAATCTTTAAAGAAGAATCCCCATGTAGGTATTAAACCCTAAGAGAAGCTTACCTTGTTTCACATCAGTTCTGAATATAGAACTGAGACAAATGATTTTCCAAGGAGGAAAGGTCCTGCCTTGAATTTACTGAGATGAAGGCAGCTGCCTCTTATTTTCAGAAATACTTTTCCTTTCCTTTTCTCAGTGGAATTTGTTTTCTTCTCTCAGGATCAAAATTCAGACCGAGCAAGTGTTTCATCTCTTGGAGCTCTGGACTCAGAATCTACTTCTCTAACTGATGAAGATGTCTGCAATGATTTTGAAAGTGCTTCTCCTCAGGAGAATACCGCGTCAGAAATTAAGGGAATTGGTCTCAGCAGGACAAGCCTAGAAAGCTCAGCTTCCCATGATGGCTCAGCAAAACAATTTGACCAGTGTGGTAAGAGGCAGTTTTGCATTTCATTCATTAATCTGAACAAAAATATTCTGGTTCTAAAAGTAGTTCTTTTATAACTCTCCATTTGGGATCATCCTAGGCATTAGTCCTTTTTGTGGAAGAAGTAGGTTTTTCTTTTCTTACCTGCAAACTATAACTCATACAGATATGGCCGTACCTGTAGGCATTTTTATTGTAGACCCTTGTCTTGGGTGTTCTGTCTTGTGGAATAATTTGCATTGTAACATCCTATCCCTGAATCTGTTTCTGGATGCTGCAATTATGCAAATAAGATACTCTTTGGTTCCTTCGGTATTCATGTCATCATCTTATTTGTGTAAGCTGTACAGCTCCAGAAAACATCTGTAAAAACTTTCAATGGTAAATTTATTTAGTCTAGTTTTGTTTTCTAAAAGTAGTAAATATCCTTTTTACTACATTGTTATAATTTTCTATAAGCGACTGCTAAGTTGATTACCAGACACTTTGTATTTATTTTCCTAACCTGTGCTGGATAATTGATAGTGACTGTTACATCGATTTCTGTACCATTGCTGTTCTGGAGCACAGGTTGTTAAGCTGAATCGGGATTAAAGGAAGATCTACTTAGATCCCTCCGCTTAGCACCTAGAAGAGCAAGCCCAGATTTGGCTCCCCAGTTTGTGGCATGTGGATGAACTGGAGAGGGGCAGTGTAGGGGACGGGGGCATCTTGAGGCTGAGGGGAGCCTCAGGGTTTAGTGTGTCGAAGAGAAGGGTCAGAGATACCTGCAGCCACAAGCAGCAGCTGTTATCCTTCCCTACTTTTTGTCTGGACAGAAAGTGTGGGTATGAATTACTTAATCTGTGAAATTTGTTTCCAAGCTACCAACTGTTGTAAAAGACGAAAACTGAACATATGGAAATTCTATGTTGGTAGATTTTATTTTTGCCGTTGTTGGTGCTGGGCAGATGGTAGCCTCACACTCCAGCTTCACGTTCCTTTCGAGTATATCTAATCTGTTGCGTCTTCCATCACGCATATTATAACTGCAGTAGTGTTTGACCGAAAAACACTTTACTAAAAGTGCGTATTCTGAATAAATAATGCTTTATTTTTTTTCTGTCAATAGGTTCTCTTTCTAAGTTTCCTTTACCTGACAAATCAGAGTTGATATCTTCTTGCAGTACGAGTAGTACCAGTGTGTTTCAGAACTACGCTATGGAGGTACAGGATGATTTATTGATTATAATTGATACCCTAAAAGCATATGTCTTTAAATATAAATGCTATATGAATCTGTTAAAGTTCAAAGCTTAAAACTAATCCACTGAAAGATAAATAAATATTTCTGTGACAGAGTAGGTTTCTTTTCAAATCCTGCTTTAGAAGTGTCTTGATGGCCCTTAAGACTGCAATTCTAAAGAGTTTGAGAACAGGATGCCTTTGATTTCAGGCATCTAAATCCCTTGCACAGCTAAATTTATTTAAAGTGAAAATACCAAGTCTTAAATGGCACTATGCATTTAAAAATACAGAACAGATAACTAGCTATTTCTTGTTGTAGCCTCTCGTAAAATCATTCTGCTTTTTACTATTACACTGGTTTGGAGTGGCTCATTTTTCTTTTTTGTCTTTTTTGGGGGGTGGGGGTTGTTTGTTTTAGTGGATTTGGCTTAATGACTTGTCATTTTCATCTTTTTCCCCCTCTCATCTCTATTATACTGGTAGTCATTACTGAAGGGTGTTTAAATTCTAAGAATAATTTATGTAGCTGCACAAATATTGCTGTACTATACATGCTTGCAGACAGATTACAAATGACATGTTCTTGTTAATAAAAATATGGTCAAATAATTTGCTGGTTTTAGTCTGAGAAGCAATAAAAAGATCACCTAACCCACTTTGCTCATGAAATAAATATACTTTTAGCTTAGTTCCAGATCCCAGTCTACATTAGAGCAAAGACCTACATTTAATAAATTTTTCAGACAGTGTTCGTTCCAGTCATTTAGCATATTAGCTGTCTGCTAATGCAATTTGGATTTATGATTTAATAGTTGTTCTGAAATACCTAAGTTTAAACCCAAATGGTCCAGCCATTGAACTTGTGGTTGAACTTGCCATTGAATGGTCCATACACTGAACTTGTATGCAAGTGGTGAGCAATATTCATCAAAGGGCAAAGATTTTGGCTATAGTTTTAACTGCTTTGTAGAGGAAGAATAGTTTTGAGAACGTAATAGCCAAGTTCTGCTATCTGCTGTATGCAGGTCCTCATCTCAAGCTGTTCACGATGTCGAACTTGTGACTGCTTAGTTCATGATGAAGAAATCATGGCAGGTTGGACAGCAGATGACTCAAATCTCAATACCACGTGTCCGTTCTGCGGCAATTTATTTCTGCCTTTTTTAAGCATAGAAATCCGAGATCTTCGGCGACCTGGACGGTAATAACATTATTGAAATTTTCCTCAATTTTGAATGGTCATAATTGTGAAGTAGTTCTTGTTTGTGTTTGGATAATATTAAGCTTTTGCTTTCCATGCAGTTATTTCCTGAAGTCCAGCCCTTCTACAGAAAACATGCAGTTCCCATCACTTTTTTCAAATCAGAGCGGGAAGTCCTGTAACACTGCAGCTACGGTTGGCCTTACTACATCTCTAATGTCTGTTCAGGAGGATTTAAATGCAAATAGGTAAACCTGCATTTTCTGCATAGAAATTACTCAGGTTCTCTGAGGATGTGCATGTATTCCTCACCAACAGAAATAAATTTCATAAGTTACCATCTGAAGGGGAGGAATTGATTTGAGAGAGGATCTCCTTGCTGCCTCTCCCTTATCTCAGGGTTGGCCACATCGTGCTTTTTCAGCATGATGTTTGCTGTTTCATCCCTATTACAAATATTCACGTAGGCATCTGTAATTCTGCAAATACCGTGAACTCTTCTGGGATGTTTGTGTTCATTATCAGTGCAAGGGGGAATAAAACTTGCACTGTGGCGTGAATGAGTGTGGCGGCTGACAAGATAGAATTTGAGATGTCAGGTCGATTATTTCGAGTTTATTTCTGTCTGCTTGTGTACAAACTTGTGCACTCAGAATAAAACAAAAAGCTGAGATTCTTTTTTTTAATTCCCCTCCCTAGTAAATCGAAGGAGCATGACAATATTTGTGCCAGAAGTATCCAGATCCCCTCAGGAAGAAGACAAAATACCTCTGGGTCAGAATGTACAAGTCACCCTGTAGCAAGGAGCATCAGTACTTTTGGTCCGTTGGAAGAAGATGAGAAGGAAAACCAGATGATCAGCCATATCATTCCTACTGGTAGCCTGCCTGCTACTTTGCAAGGACCAACAGTGTGTATTTTTTCTACCTTAAATATTGTTTTAAGTGAGTGATAAATGGGAGAAATGTGGAACAGCATTAATTAGGAGAACAGAATTACCCATCCCAACTGACAAGAAATACTAAGTTTTATTCCCAAAAACTAATATTAGTTGTAGCTTTTAGGTGTTAATGTGTCTCATAGGGAACAAAAAGCATTCATAAGACTTCGTGAAAATAGTTACATTTGAACTAATGGTTGGTTTTGGTTTTTTACCGCAGGATTCCTTGGGTCTAGAATGGCGCTTACCTAGTCCTGATCCTATAACAGTTCCTTATCTCAGTCCTCTGGTGGTCTGGAAAGAGCTTGAAAGTTTACTTGAAAATGAAGGGGATCATGCAATAACAGTGGCCGACTTTGTAGATCATCATCCTATTGTGTTCTGGAATTTGGTGTGGTATTTCAGACGCTTGGACTTGCCCAGCAACTTACCAGGATTAATCCTTTCTTCTGAGCACTGTAATAAAAACTCCAAGGTATGGAATCAGATGATAAATACTGACACATGAGGAACGCTTGCTTTCCCATATAGGAAATCATTTGATAATTCAGTAACTCCTAGAAATGTGTCTTATAATACACTGAGCCCAGTCCTGAATTGGTAAAGAATATGTCAACTGAAGGAAAATATGTGTAACTCTGGAAGTTGGACTCAGCAGTACTTGTGTGGGATAAGTGTTTACCTCTTACTATTCACGCTGTAATTTGTGATGCTCAGTTACAAAGATGATAAGTTCTAGTTGGTTTTATTGCAGTTTGATAACTAGTTAAGCAGTAGAAGGAGGAAGTTATGATTTTAGCACTGTAGGAAGATAACCAAAATACTCCTTTGCTGTGTCACTGGCATCCTGTCTAGATTTAGCTTTCCCTGGTTTAACAGAAGTTTTAATATTAAAGCTTTTTTACCGTGAGGCCTGTAGATTTAAAGATATATTTTAAATTTTAATGTCCTCTGTCATGGCTTTGTGATAAAATATTTTTATGTATGCGTTCTGTTCAGATTCCACGAAACTGTATGTCAGAGGACAGTAAATATGTTCTTATTCAGATGCTGTGGGACAATATGAAATTGCATCAGGATCCAAGGCAGCCTCTGTATATTTTGTGGAATGCTCAGAGTAAGTTTTGTTTCTTGTGCTTTTTGGGGTGTGTTTGTGGGTTTTGTTGTTGTGTTTTGTTTTGGTTTTTTTTAAAGAACAGTTTTCATTCTAAGCAACTGAAGAATGTGTTTTGAGAAAAGATGTCTTTGTGGATAGTTCACACAAGATACATAACTGATTTTTGATCATACTGCTTTTTGTCTTGCAGGTCAAAATCGCACTCTTTTGTTTGAGAGTGAGTGTTAAGTTTGGTGTTGCTATTCTAAGTTTGTGTGACTTGTTTCGGGAGGGAGGGTGGTTGTACGTTCAGCAGTAAAATGCTTGAACAAGTTTAGTTTTCCAGCATATCTGTTTCAAATCATTGACCAGTCTCTCCAGTGGCTTTTTTTCATTGGGAAGGGAGGAATAAGAGGGAATATGTTTCAGTGATAAGCTGAACTTATATTGACAGTTCATCCACTTTTGGTTTTTTATTTTTAGAATTTGCTTACAAAGAATTTTGTTGCTGGTGTTGATCATATGCCTGAAAATAGCTCATGACCCATTACAGTTGTTTTTTCCTACGTGTTTTTTGTGTTTCTTACGTTGATATTGAGTTCATGTTTGTTGTTCTTCCTCCACTACATGTTTTCAGTTTGTGTAGCCTCCCACCTCTTTTTAATAACTTTCCACTTGCTACACAAAGAATATATTTATTCTTATAGCACTTCTAATGTTTTTCAGCCCAGAAGTACCCAATGGTCCATTTATTGCAAAAAGATGATGACTCTTTTAATCAGGAGCTCTTGAGAAGTATGGTGAAAAGCATTAAGATGAATGATGTGTACGGACCAATGAGTCAAATATTGGAGAGATTGAACAAATGGCCACATATTAAAAGGCAGCGGTAAGAATACAAACATGCCGAACTGGAGCAAAGTTGGACAACAGTAAAGCTATTGTAATCTAAATGATATTTTCATAGTATGTTCTTTAAAAAAGAAAAGCACTATTTTTCAGCAGTGTTCTCAAGTTTCTCATTTAGTCTGGTAAATATTCTTTTCTGTGATAACTTTTGCAAACTTATTTTAGGAAAAGAATTGGAGAAACTATTTTTCGGTTTTCCTCTCCCTCTTACAGCCACCTCTTTTCTTACCTCTGAACAATGGGAAGTCAAGTAGGGAGTGTGTATGTGTGTGTATATTTTGTTATTAAATGTTATTTATATATTAGTGAGGTTCTTTAAAATAAAAAAACCTTACACTTGTTCCTGGGGTGCATGGGTGGGTTTTTTTGTTTGTTTATAAGTTTCCAGTAGTGAACAGAAGAAGAGCTAAGAAGGGAGGTTAAGTCTCATATATAGGAAGGGGGTTTCTTCCATTAGCAGTTGACTTAGTGAAAATTGTTTCCTATGGATTTATATTTCTTGTCTGGATTTACTGATTGTTATTTATAATAGGATATATAGCAATCTTTTCAACAGCTGGAGCATTGTCGGGGTGTTTATTTGCTTGGCTGCCTGCTTTTTCAAGTTAACGTAGAAGTGCAGAAGAGCAAGCTCTTTACCTGTGTGTAAGATTTGGTGGGATTTGGTTGAGTGCCTTAAGCGTGTGCACGTGGTGCAAATTCTGCACATCAGTGGGTACCTTAAGGACCTGTGGTGAGTGATGTCCCTATGGGAGGAGTCCAGGGCCTTCTCCAGAGGTCAGAAATGTCGTTTTGGAAGTGACAATCAGGAATTATGTTCAAAATCACACTTTTCTTCAATCTGTTTTTAATTTAGATTGTTTTGTGCGATATTACTGCAGTACACAAACTGACGTTTCTTTTTTACAATTTCAGGAGCCTTTACAGAGAAATACTATTTCTTTCGCTTGTTGCCCTAGGAAGAGATAATATTGATATAGGTAAGTTTTATCCATTAAGCACATAACCATAGATGATGAATGTATGCAAAACAATTTTTCATCTAAAAAAACCAAAATTTGTCGATTAGATGTGTGCCATTCTATGGTAAGAGCTGAATAAAAAGGACTTTACAGTTATTTTCTATCATGCTGATAAGTGTAGTAGCTGTCATTATATTTGGGTTGTGATTTTGAGCCCAGTATATAAAGCTGGTTTTCTATCTCTGCAGATGCTTTTGACAGAGAGTACAAACTGGCCTATGATCGTCTCACCGCCAGTCAAGTGAAGAATACTCATAATTGTGATAGACCACCAAGTACTGGAGTGATGGAGTGCAGAAAGATTTTTGGAGAACCATACCTTTAAAAATGCCTAAAGGGGTGAAATCTGTGATGTGTACCTGTGTAAAGTAACCACTTCAGTCACAAGGAACATCTCAGTCTTCAGTGTTCAAAAACGTATGTACGAATGTACCATGGCAGAAGGCCTTGGAAAAATCAGGCCTATCTACAGTTGTGGAAAAGGACAGAGTGAAAAGTGGGCCAAATATTATTTCCCTGTCCCTTGGCCTTTCTGCAAATCAGCGTGTAGAAAGGAAGATTCTAAACAAAGTAAGTTCCTTAACTTGGGACTACCTATTACAGCTCCCTTCTAAAAAAAAAAAAAAGAAAAAAAAAAAGTAAAAACCAAAACAAAAACGAGGTGGACAGAAACAATGCACTGAAACTAATGTGAGCGAAGTAAATTCTTCAAAATCTATTGTTTACATAGAATATTCATGATGTTATGAAGAGCATACAAAGGTGTATTATACATATTTTAAATTGTTTATAGTAAGTTGATATTTTTTTAATTTTTTTAAATTACTGGAGTGAATTTTAAATGGACTTGCTGCATAAGCAATACAGTGCTTATTTTTTTGCAGTACACTGCTATTTATAGTAACTTGTCCAGTTACTTTTTGAAGAGTGATTTGTTTTTAAAGCAGAATAGAAAATGTAAACCTTCACCTAGGCAGCGCTCTAGATTCAGGATTTCTCTCGTGCACACATGGAAAACGTGTTACCGCAGCAATCAGAAGGAAGGTATGGTAAACTTCTGTACAACGCTACTAACGAACACGCTGATGTCTCTGTAAAACACTTCTGTGGAAATCTCCTTCTCTTCCTCTCCTCTTCACTCCCTGGTAAAGAGAAACCGCATTGAAGAGTCCTACAGATTCTGCTACGGAATCGGTCCATCCCACCTGTTGGCATTTGTTAATGTGACCTCATTGCAGATGTGATATCAAGCAAATGACAGCCTGCAAGAAGTTCTTCATAAGCGCGGTGTTCAGTCTTGGTGGATGTGTTTGAAACACACTAAATACAACACGTACATAATGCTAATCCAAAGCTTTTAACTCAAGTAGATACAGCAAACTTGCGACAGGGAATATATAGGGAGTGTAACTTATTGGGGCATATTGTGCGTAGTTAAATGTACTTGGAATGTTTGGTCTCTCTTTCACAGGCAGAACAACCCCCCCTTTTTTTTTTTTTCTGTGAAGAGTGACTCTCTGTCAGTCCTTGTGGTGGAGTCATGGCTTTTGACTCCTGTTTTCTTCTTCTAGAGATTTAAAAAAAAAATGTTCTGTGCTCTGTCACATAGCTACTCCTCACCAGAAGGTAGGCTGCAGAGAAAACATCTGAAGTCTTGTATGGAGGTGGGAAAACAGACATTGAATTGGATAAAACTCCTAAACAAATTAAACCACACTTTAACAAATAGCTTCATTTTAAGTAATCGTAATGGGGTCTCCCATTCTAATCTCTTTTAGTTGTCGCTGTTATAATACTTCTAAATATTCAGCTGTTACATGAGATTTTATATTTCAGTCTGCCTACCAGCTGGTATTTTTTAAAATCTCTTTAGTTTGCAAGTATAATAATACAGCAATATTTAGTTAGGCAGAAAGAAGATAAACTTTAAAGCTCACATTTACTTTTTAAAATTAAATAGGGTGAGCCTCTTGGAGGCTTAAATGAGAAGTGATGCTGCTATAAAGCTCTATATAACCTCCTCCCAGACCTCCAGAAAGTAGTAAGAAGATGCTGCCCTAAGGAGAAAGGATTTTAAATTTGTAGAGCTGCAGGTATATGCTGATGATAATTGCAAGGTGCGGTCTTGGCTGCAGCTTTCATTGGGTAATACCTCTTCTCTAATTTGCTGCTAATTAAGTAGCTGACCTTTTTGAAAGTATCCCCCCACCCTAAGGCAGAGCTAGCAATGCTACACTTACCAACAGCTTTCACAGTTTATTTTACCAATTTGTGATACTCTCTTTTTTTACTGACACGCTTGTAAAGTATTCCTCACATGTGAAATAGAGCTACTTTTTTCACCCAGGTACATGATAAAGAGCGTATCAGTGTAGGATGGATACGTACCCGCTTCATTCTGCTGAACTATTGTGAAAAACATCAGGTTATTTTTTTAACATTCATTGTAAGTACCTGTTAGTGAGCGTGTGTGCTCTGCTCTGTACAGTAGGTGCACTGTATCTTCCAAGTAAAAGTTGCATACGGTAGTTGCTGTGTATATAAACTCCTACATGTTTGTGCTGTGTTTAAGGTAGTGTTCCTGGCTCTCTGCAGTTCTGTTGCCCATGTCATTTACCCCTCGGGGCAGCCACTGTTCTGTAGGACCTTCAGGCCATGAAGGAGGGCGAGTGCTTTTTCCAGAGCTGCGTGTGTGTTAGAGGTACTGAGCTATGAAGCAAGCTTCAGGCTTCCTGTTTTAGCCTGGCAGAAGCGACTGAGCCCGGTCTCTGACCACCTCCCACTTACTAGGACGTAACTGCAGCTGTGTGTGCTGGCACAGGAATAGATGCAACACTTGGAATACGTGGCCTGCTCTCTCTGTTCTCGTCCCAGCTTACCTGTAAGTACTTCCATCTGTCTTCAGGCTTGTAAAGCCAACAAGGTTACCGCTTCATTCAGATATCAACAGTCCTGCCAGTATTATCAGAAAAGTATATACTGTACCATGAAAAGGATTGTATGTGCATCCTTCAGACACGCAATCTTACTGTCGTCTCGCATCCTTGGAGTGGCACTCCTGAAGCATCACGAATGTTTATTTGGGTGTGCTTTTAAATTACTGTATCATGTTAGTAGTTCATCAGATGAAATCATTTATATGTAATCTGTTGCAAGTCAGTCCACTGTAGAAATAATACGATAAAATATAGTTGGAATAGTGATATACTTTAAGTGGGGAAATTTTCCTCATTCAAGTCATAACGTTCAAAATGTAGGTCCTGAGGTGGATAATTTTTAAGCATCATACAACTCAGCGTTGAAACAGTTTTCAAATCTCACTGTCCTTCATTAGAAAAGCAATTTAAGTATATTTTCCAATACCACAAAGATGGATAAATAAAATATTTGAGACATATTTTCAATTTAAAATTTTGTATGAACTGAATTTTCTCCTTTTGTGTACTAAATAATGCTTATGTCAAAAACCCTAAAGGTTTTACATTTGCAGTGCAATATATATTTTGCTTTACTTATGGTTCCACTGGAATAATTATTGGAGATGAAATATTGAAATGTGAATAGAAGTTGTGCTGTTTCTCTGACACTGCTAACTGTTTCCCGTTTTGAAAAGGTTTGCCGTTGGTGCAGTTACAGCTTGATGAATTTGGCTTTTACTGGCAAATGAAATGATTTTGTACCCCAAGAAAAATTCCTGCATGTAACATCTTCGTATAACAAATGGGAGAGGCAAATAGGAATAATAGAGAGGAGTGTTTCTGGATAGTATCTCACTGGGATTTAAAAATGGTACTTTGTTAGTCTGCAAGCAGCACTTTTTAAATGAATGGTTGTAGATTTGTAAATATGTAATGTTAAAATTTTATTTACCAAAACCCAGTACGTTGGATGTTTGTTTTGGTTTGTAGTTCCTTTAAAATATGCAAGTCAGTGTTCACGATGTTAAGGGTTTTTCCTGTCTCATCCCCAAAAAAAGTTTTACAGTGAGTCAATAAAAAGCTTAAAATCTTTCTGGTTATTTTCATTAACGTTTTATTAGATGGATTAGAATGACAGAAATGTCTGCAACTCTTAACTACATTGTTTGCTCACGTGAGGCATTGTTAACAATAAACCTTTCAGGTTTGTTGAGAGTTGATGTCAGTGGCGTTTTTTTGTAGGGGTTCTGTAGAAGACAGGGCTAACAGGAAGAATTAGTGATGGATAGAGTCATCTGTAAATTTCAGAGAGTCGTGTCAGGATGAACAAAACTCAAGCAGTTCAACTTCTTGTAGTATTTCTGATTCCTGGTTTTAGTTTTTATTTGTGGTAATACGGTATTCTAACCCCGGGTTGTTTTGCAAGATCAGATACAGATTGAAAAGGAGCCGTATGGATAGCTTTCAGGATTGCTCTGCAACTCAAATCCCGTGTTCTTCTGCAGGCAGAAATAATTCTTGCTGCTTTGCTTTGTCCTTGAAAACCTTGGTATTACGTTTCCTGCGGTCTTAAGAGGGCCAGCAAAAAGCATCGCCCCTGAAGAGCATCAGCCTGTTCTGTGCCGCTTTCCTGGAGGTGTGTGTCGAGCACCGGTTGCGGCCACCTTGTCGCGGTGCTCACTGGAAGGCTGAAGAGTGCCTGTGGGTCAGGCAGTCCTGGCGCACCGGCTGCAGCACGAGCCGCGGGAAGCGCTGTGCTCGGTGCTCGTGTGCAGGTTGAGGGAGTTCACTTCTGAGCCGCGGGATGTGCCTTCACACGATTCTAAGCAGAGTACTTCTGTGAAGGCAGGCCACAGAGGTCCGACCCTGTTCCCACTGAAGTAAAGTTCATGGATTTCAGTGGGTTTGAGGAGTTTACTGGGTAATTTAGGGTGTCTTCCTGAAAACATTTCTATAACGAGTAAACATTCTGTGCTGGAAATGGGCTTCATTAACTTGAGGAGGTCAGCCATACTGAAAACTTCACATCTGTATCGTACCAACCTTTCCACGAATGCCTGAACATGTGGGTTATTTGATATTGGTCACCTCGTTATCTGATCTTTTCTGATCCTAAAGAAAAATAGTAGAGGCTGACACACCACTTGAGATTTATTATTTTTAGTACATTAGAGATATTTTATTCACCATAAGTTTGTTGTAATTCTGGTTGCTTTTTTTCAGTAGAACAATTGCCACGTTAAACCCCTTCTCATTTCAGTGTATGCTTACGTACATCTGGATGTGTCCAGATGTCATACAGATACTGGGCAGGATATGATCTTGTCTTCCAGCATCACACTGATGATCAAAAACACAAAGTAAAGAGCAAACATAGTGAGCCCCAGCAGTTTGTTCATTTTCCATTTACACAGAGCGATTGAGATAATCACAAATAGGAGCATGAGAAAAAGGAGAACAATCGCACAAAACAACCCGTTGCTACTGACTGCAACTGGACTGAGTCCATTGAAGACAGAATAAAGGAACCAAGGAACCGGCAAACTGCAAGTAAAGGAAAAATAATTGAAACAAATGTTTTAAGGCAGTTCATTTTCTGCATCATAACTAAGCAATTCTTCCAGACTGTAACAGGGGGAAAAAAAAAAGCATGATTGCTTTCAGTGTAACTCAGCATGAATCTAAAATGGATGTTGTGTCAAAAACTGCATTTGGATAATACCTGCACTGTCATAATGCAATCCAAGAATCTAAAAGTGGTTTTAGAATAATACCTGTGAATTAAGTGTCTCGGCACGTTCTGATAAAGAGGTGAGTCCTGATGGGAGATCCAGGCACAGATACTGAGCCTTGGTCAGTGCCTCCGACTGGGTAAGTCTTTAATGTTAGCCAAAGGTTTGCTGTATTTTTGTCTTGAAAAATCAGTAATTTTCTGTTGACTCAGAATTAAGTGAAGATGGTGGTGCTTCTGT
Organism: Rhinoptilus africanus; assembly: GCA_013400135.1. Lineage (NCBI taxonomy): Eukaryota > Metazoa > Chordata > Aves > Charadriiformes > Glareolidae > Rhinoptilus > Rhinoptilus africanus. The sequence continues at coordinate 23,309 of VXBO01014619.1, forward strand.
TTTGAGCTACATACTCTTATTTTAAGCTGCAATCAATGACCTGAACTATGCAGCTTAATGTTCACTCTGCTGCACTGTTACAAAAACCTGTCTTCCCCAACTAGCTGAGGTTTAAAAACCAGAACAAACAAAAAACCCCAAAACCCAGTAGCCAGTTGTCCAGCTGCCCTTTACAGCTAAAATGGTCTAATTAAGACCCTATTTAGAATAAAACCAGCTAGCTTTTCATTTCAGAAGAAATGTAACTTTTAGCATTGAACTAATACTCACCCCACAGTGATATCGAAGATGTTGCTGCCTACGGAACTGGAGACAGCCATGTCACCTAAGCCTTTCCGTGCGACAATGACACTGGTGATAAGGTCAGGGATTGATGTTCCTGCTGCCAGTATGGTTAACCCCATAATTTCCTCTGATATCCCAATTGTTTCACCAACCTTGCAAATACAAGGAAAGACGGATAGGTTGTTAGTTTTGGAACATGGAGTTTAATTGCTCTGTGCAGTCTTCTGGGTTTCATGCCATATTTGAGTTAAAATGCTTTAATCCCTTAAAACTTGATAGTACTTTTTCTGCTTTGTGGGATAAAATGTTAAATTTCATAGTGTAAGATCAACTCAGATTTGCTTTATAGCGTAGGGCATCTGATCACAGCGTTGCCAAGACTAACAAGGTCAAGTCAGTTACAGCACAACTCTTCCGTCCTGAGTTCACCTCTCCTGGATGTCTTCTACCTCCCCCTCTCCAAATTTAACATCAGCCCTGTGTTATCCGAGAGCTTTGGGAAATGACAGTCTTTGGATTTATGGCTTGAGCAACTGGACGGTGAGTGTGCAATATATCACTAAATACAAACTGTGGGTCTGATTCTACAAGATGCAGGTATTATTTCCCAGAATACCAGGTGAAGATTAAGGCAAGGGGAGCTGAGATCATTTAGCAGCTTCCAGAATCACAACCTGTATTTTCCTAGAATTTTAATTAGGTAGGGGGTAATTATGTTCTGCACAGAAGCATTCAGCAACGAAAAAGCAGTATTAAGATAAATCTTGATGGCACTTTTCCTTTCACTGAAGCACAAATTCCCTTGGAAGCTCTTGAAAAACAATGACTCTCTGTCAGATTGAAAAGAAGGAAATTGAAAATTCCCTTTTGGGAAATTTGGGAAAACAAAGTTTCTCCTGTTGTGATGGATGGCTGCGGCTGTAATTCATCAGATAAAACACCCCAGTGACGCTTCCCTCTCTCTTCATCTACTACTTCTGAAATGCTCTCATTTGCAGAGAGAAAATAAGCCCCTCACCTGGTGAGCCCACCACACCATGAGGTAAGAGAATACAGCAATCCACATGATGGATCCAAAAAAGGTGATGACAAAGAATTTCTTGGAGTCCTGTTAAAATCAAGTTTGAAAAGAAAAATACGGACAAGTTTCAGGAAAGTTAACAACCCCCAATCAAAAGTATTCACCTGAGACACTTGACTGCAATCAATTGTGTGAACATGGACCTGGGTGTCTCTAATTGTATTTATTTTTTGTCAGTTTGATTAGAAGACCAATAGTTTCTTGTCTTCTGTGACTTATTAAATTAAGTCTGTGGAGCTGTGTTACGCTGCAGGTGGGGCTCCTGTCCCACTCCCTGCAGCATTGACTCCACTTCAAGTCTGCAAAGACACTAGACATGGAAAAATAGAAGTGGGGACTCTTGCCCAGAGGAAATCTATAGCTTGAGTAATGAATCCAGTAGCAGAAGGAAGATAGATTCTTACTGGGTTTCTAACGTCAGGCATCGTGCTCCAGAGAGGGAAGACGATGGGAAAGAGGAAAAGGTAAATGGCTTGTTTTTTCCGAGTTTCTGGCCATTCAAGAGATAATGGCTCATCATTTTCATCATCATCTGTGCTGTCATCATCACTGTCTTCCTCACTGTCAGAGCTGCTGTCTTCTGAGGTATTGCTGTCTGACGAGGGCTGTAGATGAGGAAAAAAGTAAAAAAAAAAAAAAAAAAGCCAATGTATTTTCAAACTAACAAGGAGCTGCACAGTGTTTCTTCACCATGGTCTTGCCTTAGCCAAGGTCATGTTTGTAACAGGGCTGGGTCAGCCACAGCCCCTGTCTTGCTACTGTGGGACAAAATCCAGAGCCTGTGTATTATGTTAACTAATTTCTATCGGTTAATTAGAACCAACTTTTAAACGGGGTTTTGACACTAATGAAACATTTACCATCTGTCCTTGGGGAAACCTTTCCTCATCAGAACAGCCAAATTACACCAACTGAAAGGAGGTATTCAGGAAAGAAAACAGAAACGTGTACTGGTGAGCAGAGGAGAGGCAGGTAGTCATGTCTTCCCTTACGCTGGAGTTACCCCTCTGACCTCAGAAGAGTCATCTGTGGAGAAAATACTGTACAGCATCAGTTGGTGTCATATTTTGGATCTGGTTTGTGTTTGTAAGGTGAAATGTTTCACCTAATTCCTTAATAGATCTCACTACACACACTATGTATAGTTGCCAGTTATGGGAAATGGGTTGGGTCCTGGCCCGAAAGCTCTGGAGAGGGAAGAAGGAAAGCACATGAGAAGTTTGGTCTGGAGTCAGCGCTTATGGCCTATCATTATTTAAATACCTGTCCATCTTGTGGTGCGTTTGCCTTCTCTTTCTCTTTGCTGGGTTCAGAGTCACTGGCAGGAGTTACCTGGACACTGCTCGGTGCCTTCTTTTCCTCTTCTGCTAAAAGCGGTAAGAAGGAATATTAGCGTCAGTCGTCGTAGCGGCAGGCGGTCGCCCTCCCCTTGATCAGCAGGGAGGCATGATCCTCCTACAACGTGTGGTGTTTCATGTTCAACCCAGTCTGATTGCTCAGGTTTTCTGTTTGTCCCCTCTGTTCTGTGGACTGTGATTAGTAAAAGCTGGGCGGAATCTGGCACAGAAGGACACCTTGATGCTCCTGTGACCTTCTCTCTGAAACTGCTGTCAGAGGCACATACGTAACAGGGAAATGGTAATTATCTGATCTACAGCTGATGAGTGGTTCTTGGTTTCAGTCTGGATTCAGAAGATCTTATTAAAGCCATCCTTAAAAGCCAGATAGGATGTAAAGTTTTGCTTTCCCTTTTTTTTCTAGTAGAGCACGGCGTTCTCCAGGGAACTGATATTCTTCGAGGCTTCAGAGAAATGCCTGTTATGTGCTGACAGACTTTAATCCCTAATCGTTTGGTAGGTATTCAAATGCAAATAGGAAAGCGCTGACACATACAAGGAAATAACTGCCATGTCCTCTGTGCCATTCCTGAACACGGAAACCTCTGTGGGGAATAGTGTGGGCATATGGGCAACACACAGCAGAGGGGAGAGGGAGTGCCTGCGCCCTTCCCACCCACGGCAAGGACCCTTTCCAGACTGCTGCAATTTAGGTTAAGGGATCCCCTCCACATAGTCAGGCCTCTCAAATCAGTAGGATCATGTTATCCCATGAATTAAACTGGGATGGGGCATTATATCCCGAATGGGCAAGCTGGTCCGGTACAGCACCTCACAGCTGCACTAGGGAGCAAGTCTAGAGGGGAGATTTTCAGAAACCTCTGTTTTCACAGAGTGCTATTTGGGATTTCTGAAGCCAGGCCTTAAGAGTATTCACGTGGGATACTTTCAGCCCAAAGCAGGAGAGAGCGCGATAATGCTTTGGGAATGTGCACAGCTTTATCTACGCATCAAGAAAGTTTGTGGAACGTGTTATAGGATGAAAATTCAGTGAAGTCAATGTGGTATTGATAACTCACACCAAGAACTTACTTGTTCCTTAAACAGTATTTTATTATATAATGGCCTGATTTCCCCTCTTCCACCCTTCTGGTGGCAATTTGCACTACACCCTTGTGGCACTTTCTGTTTGGATACTCTCACCAACCGCTCCTGGCCTCCCGTGGGGATGGCGTTTATTGCCCACTGTTAGAGCACATCCGTTGATTTCTGTTGCGTTATTAAAGCAGCCGTCCGTGACCAGTAATAACAGAAAATTTGCATTGGACCATAGTGTTTCTTTGGCAGCCCTTGAGTGTTGAGTGCTGGGAAAGTGAGGGGTTGCAGTGCAAAACAAGGCAAACTCTTCTTGCACTCACCTTCTGGTTTTGATCCTTGTCCAGCCAGAGTCTCTACTTTGGCCTTGGCTATGTTGCTCAGGATGTCAACCCTGTCTTTAAATTTTGCTGTGGAGGAGAAGGGTATATTTGTCAGCAGCTGACAGCTTTGCAAAGCTCCCCTTTACCTGCCTCCCCCCAACACACGCACACGCTCGCCCCTTTCCTCTTGCACGGATTGCAGTCAGCACGGCCTTGGGAGTTGTCTATGTGGCTCTAGGTTTTGGCTGCTGCTAGTTGATCACAGCAGTTATATTTAAATGCTTAGTAGTACGGCAATTATGCCAGCAGTTTGACAGGTAACCAATACTTTCGTATTTCAAAGTAACTGTAGAGGGAAGAGAAATCCTTTCCAGTTCAGTAATAGGGGAGATCTCTGTACTTCCTAGGAGGCAAATGCAGAAAGAACAGAGGAGTTTTGATGCAGTATCATTTTGTTCCCAAAAGACTGCTGGTTTTTTTCCAGCTAGATTATGTCCAAGCTAAAAGTGACACCTTTCTTCTGCCATGTGACTGGTGAAGAGGCTTTACTGTGCTGCTTGCAGCCTAGCGACCTGAAGGTAAGGAAAAATAAAACCCTTTTATGTTGCCATTATCTGGAAAATTACTGATTTCTCTAAGTATACATGAGTTCCCTGCTGGAGTTGATCTAGATTCCTGGTATCCAGATTTAAGATGGTCCAGGCCACCCAAGAGGTCATCTTCACCAGTGCAGTGTCCAGTACTGTGCTCTGGGACTGCAGAGGACTTCTTCCTCTGTAAACCATGCTCTGCTCCGCTGAGCTGCTTTACTGTTGTTATACAGGGAACTGTGATACTGAGCATCTCCATAGTTAGGAGACCAAGTATCTTAACTCCTACTCTTACTGAAAGTGAGCAAGTCATCGACCCAAAGAAAAGCCTCCTTTTGCTCTAATCTACGTCCTCTCTTGAGCTGCCTACCCAAAGATTAAACTGAGGGCCGCAGGGTTTCCACATGGACAGCAGCCACAAGAAATTGGCCGTGCTATGCTTGGATTGTGTGCAGGGCTGTAAATTAATTTCCTCTGAAAGTTTTATCACACTGATTTAATCTACTGTACCGTTGACTGTGCAACCAGGACGGGCTGTTGTCATTTGCCTCAAGGGCAGGGCCCTGACACTGTATTCATCATCATGATCCTGAGTTAATAGAAATAGCAGGTCCGAGGCACTGAGCCATGCAGGTAGAGCTACCGATCCGAGCTGAACCTCGTCAAAATCAGTAGATTCTGGTCTAGTCTGAAGAGCCTGACTTTTCCATGCTCCTTGTCGATATTGAAACCTGCCAGAGGGAATGTGAAGCGCTTTGCTTTGTTCCCCGCTCTGCTGATGCTAAGCACAAGCATACCCATCGGTGCGGGGCAACAAAGAGGTGACCTTTTCCTCTCGATCTCCACTAACCAGTGGGCAACGCATCTTTCTGTTCGGCTTTTCCCAGAAGCTGTTGCAAAAGCTTCTGTCAGCAGGGTCAGGGCGGTCAGGCTCAGCCTGAAAGAGATTATACAAATTCAAGCTCCTGGCGTCCTGCCCTCACCTAGGCCGGGGGCTGCCAGCATCTCTCTCTCTCAGGATAAACGGCTTAGGTCCAAGCCGCTATCCAGTGCTCATGAGATCAGCCTCATTTAAAAAGGTGTTAATTCCCCTGACACACATTTCAGGCAGGATGGGCTGAGACTGGAGGAAGAGTTGGCCATAAGATGGGCAGACCCGCAGGTCAGAATGGGGAGGAAGGATATTTGTCAGCCCAGCCCTGGGGATTAGCCGAGCGGGGCACTGCTGGTGTCCCCAGCCCTGTGGGCTCAGTGGTCCCCGAGGACTGCGGTCCCCCCGGGCGTTCACTGCTGGTACCTCTCTGCCCCCTGCTCTGAGAGCCCCTCACACGCCTGTGTCCGGGGGCCCTGAGATGCTCCGCAGGAAGTTTGACAGCATCCAGGCTGGAATTACGGTAGCAGCTGAGCTTCTACCTTGAGTTTGGCTCTTATGTTTAATTAATTCTGTGCCTCTCATATTTAATCTATCAGTCAGGACTAATTTACAACGTGAACAGCGGGCAGGATTTTTTCTTTAAAATCTGGCATTGGAGATTCCACTCTCTAAAAGCGGAACTAAAAAAGTCTCATGATTCCTTTTACTCCTTTGCATCATGATTCTCTTAGAACAAGTGACTGAGGGCTAATAAAGCAAGTAAAAACTGTAGCCGCCTTAAGTCTTCTAGCTCAGTTCTAGCCTGCAACACTGCCTGCTGCTATATTCTGGTCTAATTTCCAAAATCATTAGCTTGTTAACTGGGGCACACTGAGGGTAGATGGCTCTGATAACCTCGCTGCTGGAGCCTTTTTCTTCATTCAGCAGTAAAAGCAGGCTTCTGTCTTCTTCCCTGCATGACTAGAGTTTAAAGAATAGTCCGATGGTAAGACTGGAGGTTCAGAAACGAGAGGGTTCCTCAGTCTTCCCCAAAATCAGTGTTCCCTTTAATTTCCCAACACTTCCCTCCGGTGTCTAGCTGCTAAATCATGAAAAGTTCTCATGCTCTGGTTCTACACGCTTTCAGAGAAAGCGGTGAAAAAACCAAAAATGCTAGAAATTCCCTATTTAAAAATAAGAAAGGCACTTGGAAAATAAAAGCTTCTATCAAAAATATTACTCAAGATGCAATGTAAATGTTAGAACTTCTAAAGTAAAATGCCTAGTCTCCTGCAGACAGAGAAAAAGACTTAAATAATGATCCCTTCCTAATACAAAAAGGAAAATAACCAAACATTCTGAACTTAATCCGCTGTTCAAATGAGAAATTTTGTTTCACACAAGGGGTGTTTCATTAGGAACAGCAAAAAAAAAAAAAATTTGTATTTCAGACTTCTACTTTATTTCTAAGATATCTGCCTCTGGAATTTGAGTTTGGAGACCCAGTGCTGGCAGGTTTTTCGCATTTTGTATTCTTGCTGTCCTGAAACCGCTTCTGCGCTGCCCAAATGAAATGCAACTGCAGCAGAAGGCAGGAAACCCTACAGGGATCCTAATTTCGGTAGGTTAAGCTAGGAACTGCTGAGCAATAGTTGGCAACTCTTCTTGTCGAGTGTTCTTTACCACAGCCTCTAAGTGCTGACGCTACAGGCATTGGCAAGAAGGAACAAGGACCCTTGAGGAAAGATAAATTGCTTTGGGATGATCTTTCAGGTTGCAACTTAATTACAGAAATGTGCCCAGTACAGACAGTGCCGCACACACTGCAGAGAGAAGGGCTTTGTGGGTGACCGGTGGGAAACAGGCACCCAGCTGTCCTGAGGGTACCAAAGGGCTGCAGCACTCCTCACACAACGGCGGAGCTTGCCGTCCTGATACGCCTCTCGGGTTCAAAGCCTTTTTCAGAGTCATCCTGGGGAAGTCATTTCATCTTGTTGGCCAAGATCCTCAAAGCACTTAGGTTTCCCAATCTATCCATAAATGATTCCTTTTCTCCAGACTCCTTTTTCTTGAGGTATTAATCTATCGGGGTAAGGAGCATCTCCTGCTAGATACACAGCCCCTGGGACATTGGCTCCTCGATTTTGAGTGCTGTGATGTCATGATATCAGTAACTTTCTTTATTGCTACCTTTCCTAAGGAGCTGTGTACGTTCTGGCAGTGATGAGTGGAATAGGCACGTACCTGGGGCGGAGGTTTTGCCCTTACCTCCACGGCACAATTATAGCAAAGGGTCTAAGAAATAACAACCTTTTGGAAAACACGAGACCTGCTTAGGTAGACATGGTCACACTCCCATCTAGCGGCTGCCACTCGCTCAGACAGCGCTCACAGCCTGCCCAGCTGAAATGAGAGGGAGGTTGACTTTCAAAGATCCAAGCTCCCCCCCAGCTCCCGTGTATTCAATATTTGGAAATCATAATACCAGCCTTTAGCAAGGCCAGTGGCTCACAACTGCACTGAAACCCCCCAGCAGTTTATTCTGGGCTGAGCTGGCTGGGGCAGCGCTGGAGCGCTCTCCTTGGCCCACGTTGGCATCCTCAGGCCCCCACAGCTTCTACCGAGGTCCCAGGGTTTCACCACGCCGAAGACACCAGCCTGGGCCAGAAGCGTGTGCTGGCCTGGGGTGGGGAGGTGCTGCACAAAGACGTTCAGAGGTGCAGGAAGGAGGAAAAGGCGCTGGGGGGGTCTCTGAATGGCAGCAGTTCCTCAGGTCTGGCACTTTTTGATGCTAAAGGCAATGGCGTGTCCTCTCATAAGATTTTGGTTTTACCCTTGTGCTGTTGATACTGCCTTTCGGGAGGGGGGACAGGAGGCAAGGGCAGTACAGCAAACCCTGACAAGTCTGGCTCTTGTTAGGCTACTCTTAGTAATATGATGGGTGCCTTTGCTAAAATCTATCAAAGCAGACACTTATCTGTCTTGCTGTCCTTATCAAGCCTCCTTTCTTCCCTCGATCAGTTTGTGCAGCTGGGATTTTGATCTGGAGAGTCCTTTTTGTAACCTCTGTGATAGACACGAGAGGTGTTGATCTGCTTAGCTTCAATCTCTCTTTGAATGGACAACAGATAATCTCTTTAGAACAAGTAGGGCAGTAGAGGGCGGTGGGTGTGCTGGGCTAGGAAAGAGAATCTAAAAACCATCTTTTTTTGACATGCTTTACCATTTCCTGGAAGATGAACCTCCACGCTGTGTTTTCATTAAATTGATAGAAAGCAGCACGTTAAAAGTTTGTGTACAAAGCCGCTTGATCTACCTGGAGAGGTGGCTTTTCTGCATCTTGGACACTTTAAAAGATGTCTTGGTCCTGAGTTGATCAGCCCTTGGCCCTGGGGAGTTGACCACTGCCTGCAGAGTGCTGCAGGTACAGTTTACCTTGGCAGTGATGATACTGCAAGGTTGCAGGTGGCCTTTTAGAGGAGCTCAGCGTTGGTCTAAATCACAGACGGATTGGCTTATACATCACAATTGGAACCTGCTGTGTGTTTCAGATCTCAGCTGGGATTTTAACCACTGTCAATATTATAATTCTTCAAAGGTTTTAGCTGCTTTTTCCTCTTTAGGTTTATGCCTTGTGAGGGCTGTGTGCACAGCTGGGGAGGTGTACAGGTAATGAGCTCTCCCCATGTTCGTTTTCCCATTGTAAATGAGACTCATAGGTTCTCGAAAATGTAGGCAGCATTGAATGCTGCTGTTCCAAGGCCAGGGTGATATCTGAGCAAAGAAGAAGTAAGAGGATGTGCCATGAGATGGAGGAAGTCTGTAACTTATTTGCTGCCAGAGGGACAGCATAAAATCATAGAATCATAGAATGGTTTGGGTTGGAAGGGACCTTAAAGACCACCTTGTTCCAGCCCCCTTGCCATGGGCAGGGACACGCACAGCTTCTCTGGGCAACCTGTGCCGGTGCCTCACCACCCTAATGGGGGACTGGAAGTGACCGCCACTGCTTGAAGGGACCCCAGCAACAGCAGCTGCCACCACAGCAGCAACCAGTTTGGCCCAGGCAAAGTAGATATGGCAGGGCTGACATGTGAAGTGTTTGTCCTGGCTAGCCACGGGATCAGAAGGGGTTCGTCCCACTGCTGCAGAGCTCCCCCCACTTAACATTATCTGTGATAGTCAGAGCTGCATTTCAAGGATGAGTTGCTGATCCCCAACACCCTGACATGCAAAGGCTGTATTCCCAGTTAAACTGCTCCGCCATGCGGGCTGCAGACCCAAGTCCCTCAGTTGTGGAGCATTCACTCACCTTCTGCCAGGGGGTCCAGGGTGTGGATCATGAGTTGGAAGATGGTGCTGCGCATTTGAGAGTTGTGTAGGGAGGCTGAACTGCTGCCTCGCTGCAAGGCGGATCCAGGCTATGGAAAGGTACAATGCAGCAGTCAATAGCAGTTTCCTCCTCAAAACATCATCCCTGGTTCACCTCTGCCCTGAGGATACCTTTATATGGAGGCTCATCTCCCCAACCCAAGGAGGAGCCTCAGCACGGACTATAAGCAGCCTCTGCATTCAAGTTCACAGGATGGTTGTCAGTACCAACCATTCACAGCAGAAGACGTGCTCCTGAGATAGCACGTCAGCCTGTCCTTAGATAAATGCAATGGGCTCGCACAGACTCTGCACTGATACGATGTTATTATAAAATATAATAATCAAAGCTTGCTGTGGTTTTAGTCATAAACTTATTAATTAATACCTGTGTAGATTATATGCTGCTACAAGGTAATGCCACAGTCATGTCAGGTGTATAGACCTTAACTTGAAATCTCTGGTGCTCTGTTCTTAAAGTCAGCCCCACAGTCCTAATGAGCTTTTGGCGGAACATTAATTAGTACAGGTAGGTTAAGTGCGTAGAGGAAAAAGTAGCATCTGCATGAGGAAGCTAACGCCTGTATGTACATATGCAGCCCCGACATCAGATAGGCCTCTCCGTGCAATGGCTGGCCAGACAAAGGGTCACTAGTTTAACCAGGAGCAGAGGAATGGGCTCTCCAGTGTTCGCTATGGGAAATGACAGATCCTACCAGCCTCTGCTTCGGGACCGCAGGAGGAAAACTGGCCATGGAACCAGGTAAGAAAAGTCATGCTCTGAATTTCTCTGTGTCTGTTTAAAGTGTAGAATGAATAGCACTCTGCTAGTCAAATCCACTCGGGAAGCCTGAGCTGTCTCTTAAGTTTTATAAAAACGCCTTTAAGGACACAACTCAGCCAGATGTTCTCTTAAGAAAGCTGTGGATATTGTGCCAAGCATGGCTGGTGCTTTGCACAAATTAGGATTTGGTCCAGGTTTCTTGACACAAGTTCACACCTTTATTCATGACCTGACACAGGGAGGGGTTCAAAATGCAACGACTTCAGATCCCTGTAAAGTTGCTCAGACCTACCTGCAGCCTCCTCCCGTCTGCTGGCTTCTTTGTTCCATCATCCGCAACTGCCGCACCGCTTTTCTGCACGCAAGCGAGAACAAAAACGATTGAACACCACTACCGCTTCACCTGCTTCTTCAGGGTGTAATGATAGCTCTTCAGGCTAGTGTCTGTGAAAGTGAGACAGCTCATACAAATGACTATGCTCCTGAAAGAGCCAAAGCCATGCGCTCTCCTTAAAACCATGTGGCTTCCAAGAAAAACAGGACTCTACCCACAGCTCCTCAGTGAGGATGCAGGTACCTGGAGATGGACTTAAATGGCCTCTACCATCTGATTCCTGTAGAAATAGGCAACCCCAGACTTCATCCCCAAACATTTGTATCCTTACTCATTTTCCAGCAGAGGCAGAGTGAAGGTGCAAAGAGCTACTTTTTTCCAGTGATTAGCACTAATTTCCATATAGGTAGTTTATTTTCCCAGCAGCTCTCTGTCATGTCACTATATGCTAGTGAGAGTTCTCTGTCAACCTAAAGTGGAGGGGTTTTTCTCCTTCAATTTGAAGGATGGGATTCAACTTGTGATGATTGGTGATGTCCACAGTGAAGTATGTGTACAGCTGCAGCGTCTTGCACGTGTATCCCACTGGAATGTTAGACATGAGCTTTCAGAACTCCCAGCCTCAAGCCCCGGCTGAAAGACAGACCAGGAGGAGGAAAGAAAAGCACTTTTCTCCATTCTGCACCACCTCAGCTATCCTCACCCCTTCTGCTTTCTTACCTTATAGTGTGTGAAAGGAACACCGAGACCAGAAGGGGCAAAGCATACTTACACGCTAGTGACACACATCTGAACTGTAAAGCATGCCAATGCCAGAGGACAACTTGAAATCTAGTGGTCTCTGCTCAGCAGTTGGCAGTAGCACAGGTCAGGAGGACAAAGAGGAGAACTGGGAAGGGACAGAGGAGGAAGAAGTGGGCAGGCACACTCGAGAAGACAAAGTCCCCAGTGTTCTGGATGGATCTGCTAGTCTGAAAGGGTGGTTGGCTCTGGGGACAACTTCAAATACTGCCTTTGTGTAAGCAGTTTACTCCTGCTTCAAAAGACAAGGAGTGAAGGGCCCTGGTCGCAAATCTGGAGTGTGTGGTTACGCCCTGTCCGAGCTCCAGGGGCACATAGAATTGTGCCTGTGCGCACACAGCTGTGGTCAGTGCATGGAAACGGGATTTGGGCATTTCGATCTTGTTGACAAATGCTGATTGGGAGGGGTGGCAATGGTTGCTAAAGGTCCCTTTCTGTGCTGCAGATTGGGTAACTAGTGACACCACCAGTGTCCCAGCAACGTCCCACTTCAGAATGGGAAAAGAGAATTTCTTCCAAGGTGTCTCATGTGTAAGAGGCTTAGACAGCACCTCTTACCAGAAGCCTTTTTTCCTCTATTTAACACAGAGTTGACAAATCATGTTCCCAGACTAACAATGTGCTCCTCTAAGTGGTTTGTTTGTTTGTTTTTGAAACTCCTTAACAACAACCAAGCAAGCAAAATCCCACACGTGTCTTTGAAAGTAGATAAGCGACCGCAACTGATCTTTTCTAATTGCGAGGGTAGAACTCTCTTTTAGTGGTGTTCTCTAATTTCTCAGAATCTCTACTATCCAGATTGCATTTCCCTCATTTTATAGCCATAATTATTGACCAGTACCTGCATCCTGAGGTTTTGTTTGAATATGCACTTTGTGAAGGAGATGCAGTTTTTCTTTGTGGTTTACGCTAGAACGAGTTATTTCCAACTTGCCCTCTGAACAATAAGGACACCAACCTTCCGCATATGCTCTGCTGATGCTGCCTGCACAGCACTTAGCTTCTTGTTCAGCTCCTCCTTCACCCATTGTTCTAGGTACACGTTCTGTTTCATAGTGAATACATATATGGCATAGGCAGTCAGTAAAAGGAGGCTTTCCCACCAATCAATGACACTGTCTAGGAAAAACAGGATGAGCATCAGTAAGTCTACAATGTAGAATGAGATGTCTCTAAATAAGGGCCACCATGTCAGGTGGAGTATCTCCCTTGAGAAGAGGGCACAGGTGCCAATGACAAAGAGGATATTAAACACCGCTGAGCCCACAATGGTACCGATGCCCACATTGCTGTGTGAGATGAAGACACCTATGAGGGAGGTGAAGAGTTCTGGTGCTGATCCACCTGCTGCCATGAAGGTGGCTCCAGCCACATCTTCAGAGATCTGCAACTTCTCTGTGATCACTCCCAAAGCAGGGACAAAATACTCATCACACACTATGGCCAAGGCCACAAAAACATACATCATGCCAAAGATGTGAAGTACAACCCACCCTTGCCTGCGTTCTTCCACACTGAATAGGTCCTGGGGATACTCTCCTTTGGACTCGTATGGTGGCTTTTCATCTGGGTAGCTTTCACTGACATTTTCTTGCTGTGGTGTCGTACCCACTGATGTAGTGATGGGCACAGTTGGCTCAGGATCCACATATACACAGTGCCTTATTTTGGGTGCGGCAGTGACATTGCCTGTTACAGCAGTCTTGTTGCTGGAGAGGTCCCTGGAGGTCACTGTCACAGGGTCCGTGGGTTGGGGTGCTGTGTGTGGAGCTGGAAGGGCAGAAGGGCTGAACTGGAGCTGATAGAGAGAGAGGACCAACACTATGGCAAGCAAGAAAAAGATTCGGTTCCTTTGTAGCCGCCTCCTCCGTGGTAAATGCATTTCCTAAAGGTTCAAAAACCAGAGCTGTGTCCAGAAGCCACTGAAGACTTCTCTTGCTCAGCAGTCTGCACTTATATCCACCATTGGAGTTTCTAGCTGATCTTAAGCATCAGGAGTGAAACTGCATGACACAAAGTGTAGAATCCTGCAAAAGAAAATCTAGTGTAAAAAATAAAGTACTGCGAGTTTCCATCATTTGGGTAACATTACTTCACTGACCGCTTTTCTATTTTTCAATAAAAAGAAATGGAGGTAAATGAGTAAAATCGGACCTAGATTCAGATTTCAGTCTTTTCTGGTTTTGTGACTGTAGGCTATTGTGATTGACAATCATAGGTTTGGCTTTACACAGAGAGGAGCTGGATGATACAGTCCAATCTGAGCTGAATTCTGATTCAACCTAATGCCCATACTCGGGAGTTACTAAGGTTTGTGTTTTCGCTCGGGTCCAGCTCTTATTCTGTAACATTAAGAGTTGGGTCAGTGTTCTGCAGGAGGAGAGGACATGGCTTCTGTCAAGGAACCTACTTTAAATTGCTAGAAAAGATGACGCTCCGAAGACAAGATCGTGCTGTTAAAACCTCTCTCCACACAGACCCATTATTCACCCAAGTAACCTCAAGAGGAGGATGAAAAGTGCGTGATAGTTCCCAACCCTGCTGCTCTGTGGCTCTCCAGCCTTGCACTCCCACAGAATACAAACCCGCGGTGAGCTTTTCTCTTTCAGTTTGAGAAGAGCAGGAGGAAGACTTCTTTCTTGTAAAACTGAAGGTGCTGAATATCCAGTTGTTTCTATGACTACATCTTTTCAAGCCTTTCTGTAGAAATCAGAACTGGCAAAGTGGAACTGTAATCATACCTTTTATTAGGGGTTAATTAGCACATCTTGCATAATTATTTGAACAGCGTTTAGAAAGGGAGAGAAATTGTAAATGCCAGAGTGACAGTGCCTCCACCTGTGACAGTGTGGAGACAGTGATTTGGGGCCGGACAGAATTTACACTTCAGCACTGGATGAATATTTTACCTTAGAACATCACTCTTTGGGGATTTATTATTTTTTCCCAGAGTGGGAATGTTACGTTATACTTGAGCTGGATGTGAATCACAGTTTTGTAAGCCATTCTCAGATAAGCTCTTCATGCAAGTTAGCATACACTTACCCTCTTGCATAACACCCAGTGAAGTAATCAACCTAAATTTCTTGCAAGACAGGCTTTATTATCTTCTTTTAAATAGTTGGGAGGATCACTAAGGCAACAGTAATAGAGGGTCATGGGAATACCTAGATAAATAGATGATATAAGCTTTGCTTTTCATACGTAAAAAGAACATGAACATGCATGTGGCAGAATTGCATAATAAAATAAGTACAACAAATTGCACATTATTAGAAAATAACCCTTCCTAATGAAGATAAGAGAGTGAAAAGGATGAGAGAAGACATATGTACAAACCCCTACTTAAACACTGTTTTTATTTCTCCTCTCCAAAATGAACTGCCTAAAAGACCTTTTGCAAGCAGAAAGATACCCAAAGCTAGGATCAACTGTAAGAGCTCTCCAGCCTGTCTGAATACCTGACCATCAGCCTCTTGTGTTTCTCTAGTCTTGTAAGTTTTGCGGTTCTTTTCCAGAGTGCATTGCCTCTTACAGGTCCACTCCTGATCAGCTCCTTTCTCACTGTCTCAGACAGCGAGATCTGAAGAGATCTGAAGCAATCAAAGAAACCTCCACAGCTTACCTTCCAAAGATGCTGCCCAAGAGGGAGAGGAGTACCGACGGTCGAGCGTACTGCTGGAGGCTTCTTTGATACGGAATAGCCCGGTGGGAGATGCTGTTGCAGAGAGAGGCAGATGAAAATGATCCCATTTTCATGACGCCTCTGCTAGCGGAATTCTAATACAAGAGAGGGTCAGGTATGAAGGACATATTACTGGCGGAATAGCCAATCCAGTTTAATACCTGCAGTCCCTAAGAAGATTAAATAGTATTGTATAGATTTGTGTCTATCTCTGAAGCCATTATCTTTGTCTGCTACTACAGGTTACTCTCGGTAGGAGGGCGGGCGATTATCTCCATTACACGCCAACAGATGAGAGCAACAGCTGTGAGACGCTGCAGGTACGGAAGAGAGCAGGGGGGGTAACTCACACCACAGCAGTGGTCACTGAGACGAGACAGCTCAAACGTAGCTGCATTTCCAGGCAATTCGTACTGCTGACAGGTCAGGCAAGCAGCTCTGCTGGCCCTGGCCAGGTAATGAGCCTACTTCGCAATGCCAGAGGGAGGTTAAAACTCGCTGTCTCCTGGAAAACCCCCTCAGCCCCGGCACCGTGCTGGGGGAGGCAGAGGGAGGGGTGCTCGGGGCCCAGCACCCCCGGCTGCCCTCAGGGACTCCGTACGGCTGGCGCGAGGTGACCCCGCCGCGGAAGAAATACCCACATTCCCGGCCAGAGATTTCATGGTCACCAAAATCCACCCACTGGGGAGGTAGAAATGATGATTTGGTAACTTTAAAGCAAACTGCTGTCTGAATGCAGAGCTTTGCAGGGCTACATCCCGGCTTCGCAACGGCGTTTATTGAACACCCCCCCCCTCCTCGCTCCCTTGCGCCCAGAGCTGGGAGAAGGAGGCCCGCCAGCCAGCTGGGACGCTTTTCCATCACCTCTTCTCTCTATATAGCAGAATTATGTACTTTTCCGCAGTACTGGCACCTAACTGAAGTCCTTTCCCTCCTGTACGCAGTATTGGAGCCCTGTCCTGCTTTTCCTGCTGCAAACGCCCTTCCTCCCGCCGCCGCGCGGGCCGGCCCTGCGGGGAGAGCCCGCCCGGCCCTTTCCCGCCCGGCCGCGGCGTTCCGGGGGGGACGCTTTCCGCGACGGACCCATGGCGGCAGGGCGGGCCGGGGGTGAGCCACACTGTTTCCCTTCCCCCTCTGGCCCGGCTCCCCTCTCCCCCCTCCAACACCCCGGGGGCTGTCCCGTAGGCCCCGCTGAGGAGAAACGGTTGGGAGGGGGGGGGCCGGCTCCCTGCTGGGGGTCTCCGGGCCTCTGCTCGGCCCCCGCTGCTCCCTTTCCCCCGTCCAGGCTCAGCCCTGGCTGCTCTCGCCGTTTCCAGGCCGCTGCAGCCGGTCGGAGATGCTGCGTGTGGTTCAGGAGCAGAGCTGTTGACTTAATCTGCGAACTAACGAAATCTCACGTTTTTAAGGGTAACTGTCGCTTGCCCTGCTTCGCGGTGGGGTCCGCGTGAGAGGACATGCATTGCCTCGTAATTGCTGCATCAGTGATCACGTATGGCCTGTTTCTTCCCCCTCCATACAGTGGATCACTGTTCTCCGCGGCGGTAGCAGAGAGGAGCAGCTCATCATGCCGACGGTGGTGGTGATGGATGTATCGCTCTCCATGACACGGCCGGTGTCGGTGGAGGGCTCCGAGGAATACCAGCGGAAACACCTGGCTGTCCACGGCCTGACCATGCTTTTCGAGCACATGGCGACCAACTACAAGCTGGAGTTCACGGCCTTGGTGGTGTTTTCCTCGCTCTGGGAGCTGATGGTGCCTTTTACGAGAGACTACAACACACTGCAGGTAGGGTGCCTGAAACACAAAAGCAGAAAACTGTCAACGTTACAAAATAAAACCAACAAAGCCCCATGTGTGTTTCCAAATCATGGTGAAATTGTGTGATTTCATATCATCCTGTGCACAGTGTCTTGCATTGAGTGTTTTATCCTTATCAACACATTTGAAGCATTTTACTACTTCACAAATCTTACTTTGCAGGTGAACTCTGGAGTGTGATTAGTTAAGTTAAAAGTGGGTATGGAGGAAAGGGCTACCTGATGAAGCCCTTAAAAATGCCAGTGGTTCTGTGACATTCCCATTTTTCTTTGTAGTTGTCGATTTGCTCTCGGTAAATGATGCAGCAGACAGAACCATTTAGAAAGGTTTTGAGTCAAGTGATTTGTTAGAGAGAGGGTGCTTTTAAGAGTATGTAGCAGTTGAAGCGGAGCGAGAATGAGAATAAGTGATTTTAGGCCGTGCAGATGTGATGGGAAGTGGGGAGAAATGGAAAGGAGAAAGTCCAAGAAGGAAATTTCATACAAATGCAGGAAGGCATTGAAAGTCTCAGAAGCCAGGAAAAATTGTACATACGTATCTGGTTATCATATATAATATCAAGAAGAAATGATACATCACTGTCACAGGGCACCATGTTTTAGGTTTGTTGGTTGTGGGACATGCAGATTTTAATACATATTCTCTGTTACATTTGCATTTTAGCAGATGAATTCTCTTTGCAGAGAGAATTTAGCAGAGTGCATTCTCTTTGCTTTATTTTCCCCTCTCTAGGAGGTCATTTGAGGAATTTCTGAAAGCCAAGAATCCAGCCAAGCTCTGCTACATGTTATTTTTACATCCCTTCTTATGATGCTGTGTTTAAGTGTGACATTTTCATTTTAAGGAGGAAAGCTGCTTTATGCTTATAGAAAAAAGATGTGGATATGAGTTTTGGATTCTGTTACACTTTCTGCCAAAGAATTTTTGTGAGACAAGCTCCTTGTGGCCTACTTTCTCTATCTCTAAGAAGTTAAAGTTGCTCTGATACCTGGGAGGATTTTCTAAGCCAAGTGCTTCATGTTCGACCTTGCTTCAAATTATGACTTTATGATCTCTTTGAGACATGCGAAGGATTTTTTTCTCTCAAAGAGCTGTGTTTATAATATTATAGTTCCTTTCTTTCTTTCTTTCTTTTTTTTTTTTTTAATTTTGCAGGTCATATATAAGAGCATAGTGCTTTGCAGTTGTGTTACAGTGGAAAGCAAACATACTGACTTACCACAGAACTGTGAATAACTTTTATATGTTTCCTGGTAGTGCTGTTTCACCCAGCACCAACAGTGGTGTTTGTCTTTGCAGGAAGCCCTAAGTAACATGGATGACTATGACAAGACCTGTCTAGAGTCAGCGCTGCTGGGGGTTTGCAATATTGTCCAGCAGGAGTGGGGTGCAGCAATTCCTTGCCAGGTATGACTGATCTCACTGTTCTTAGGATCTGGCATATATGTAGTACTCCCTGTAAATTGCAGATGGAAATGGAAATGTCATTTGGAAACTTTGAGTACTCTCAGGCATGCTGGTGCTACGGGAAGAGAAATAATTAGTATTTTGGGTATATCTGGAATGTGAACAGAAGGTGCTCTTTATTAAAATATTCAGCATCAAAAAATTAGACTGCTTCCTGTCCAATGTGTTACTGCAGCGGAGTGGATTGTAAAATCTGGCCCAAGAGTACTATTGTAGAGGCTTTGGTATTTGATCTAGATGCAATCTTCTGTCCCAGGAGCCTTACTCAGTTTGGAAAGGGTGTAGTTGCACGTACAATAACCTTTCTCCTCCAGTACCTAATGGTTTCCAAGGCTTGTGACAGTTCCAGGTCTCATGGAACATCATGGGACTACTGCTGAGTCTGTTTTCGTCTGTCTTCTTTCCCTAATGAGGCACTTGGCTTGCATCTGCTCACGCACTCCATTCAGGGCTTGCAACTCTCAGCCTTCTGAATTTGCTGCCTCTTATGGCCAAGTCTGCTTTTAGCCCTCAGTTTTCTGAGACACTTAAGAGCCTGTTGCTCTTTGAGTTAGGATTTAAGTTCAGTAATTTTGCAGCTCAGTGAGCCAGGAAGATGTCTCAAGCAAGGTTCTTTAAGGAGAAAAAAGATAGAGGTTTATTGTTTAGGCAATGCTACGCAGTCTAACAAGGGTAAAAGGCACCTTGAAAAAGCAGACATTCAAAGCAAAGAACTGGAAAGATGTAAAAACCAAGCATAGATTAGACCTCAACAATTTGGTCTCTCATTTGTGTCACGGCTCATTTTACTGGAAATTCAGGTGATGGGGTGTTGAAAGACGGTGGGGAATGTACTGTGCAGAATCTTGAAATAGTGAAAACCATTACGGGTGAGCAACAGTTCAGATGGTAACTGAAGAGACCGCAAAGGAGAGAGATTGAGGATGAGGAGACAATACAAATCTGGATGTAGCAGGTGTACAAGGTATCCACTGATTTCAATTGGATTTGATTTTCCTTACCTCTCAGACAAAAATAACACTTGCTGTTGCTGTGCAGTGTTGAAAGAGCAGCTGTTTTACTACCCTGGAAACGACTGGGTTTCAACCGCGTGTAAATAGTTCCATTATTGAGCGTAGCATATTAGTGCAGGTTTTTACAAGGAGTGACTTTGGACATGTAACCAAATGGAAAAACGCGTAGTTTTGCTTTAGTAGTTCTGCTGCAAAATGTGAACATACTGCAGTTGTATTTCTTTGCAAAGAATGAAGGTGATTAATACTACGTTCTGTATGGCTTCTGTGGCTTGTAGTGAAAGTTGATGCCCTCCAGATTCTGCAGAAGGAATGAGCTTTATCTTCCATCTGAAAATAAACCTCAAGTTCTTGAGTCCATCAGCAGTAGGCTGCTTTTTTGGCTGTAAAGTCACTCTTCTTGTAGTGTACACTTAAAAATGGCCATGTTTATGCACAGCATGGTGTGTTTCTGGCTATGAAATTGACAATGTAAAGCAATTGCCTGATTACAACAAAATTTGCATTTACCATGCACATATTTTACATTGCAATGGTTAAATCTTAGTTTCTCATTTATGTACCTGTTTCTGAGAATTTTACTCACAATTCTTTCCTCAGCTCAGTGGAGGAAATCCCCCTGTGCGCAGGGATTTTCCGTGTAGAAGTGTCTGCTGTGGGGAAGACTGCTGAAGTGTGTCGGTGTGTAGTTGCCCTCTGCAGATAGCAATGTGTCTTTGCCTGGAAATGCTAATCCGTCCTCTTTCATTCCAGGTGGTTCTTGTCACTGATGGCTGCCTGGGGATCGGCAGAGGCTCCCTACGGCACTCACTAGCTACTCACAACCAGCGGAGTGAAAGCAACCGGTTTCCACTGCCTTTCCCGTTCCCATCCAAGTTGTATGTCATGTGCATGGCAAATCTCGAAGAGGTGATGTCTTTAACACGTACCTTCTTCTTTGTTGCATTGGATATTTATTGGTCTTCTCTGAACTAATGATCAGGTCAGCACAAAACATACTTTGATGTTCTTGTGCTTAGTTTTAAAATATAGTCGACATTCCGGTGCTTAGTGGTAGTTATTTGGTGAAATGTAACAGTAGTATCTTTTTTTAAAGTTTATTATTGCACTATTATTATCTACTACCATTGCATTATTATCATAATCTTTATAAATCATGTCAGTTTCTCCCTGGAGAATACTATGCCGTTTTTATTTATCTGTTTATATCATTACCTTTACTGCATTAATTACATTGAATGCTTTTGTAGGCTTTTTTTAATCTACAATTGAATTCTTGAATAAATGACTTCTATTGCAAAGATGCTCAACACTTAAAACAACAGTAGCTTTATGTACAAATGTGAGCGAGCAAAATTCTAAAGTCTCCAAGCCCATGTTGAAACCAACTTCCCTTAGTTTTGAAGGAAAGGTGACTGTTGTCTTTCTCTTTAGGTACCTTTGAAAATCTCAGTACCAGCTTTAAAATTCTTTACAGTGGTTAGAATTCTGTTGAATAAGAAACATCTTAAAAGAAGCTGATACAGCCTAAAGTTCCTTAGATTGGATTTTATTAATAGCATTGCTTTTGACTTGACACCTGTATTCCATCTGTCACAGAATGATTTTCTACTTAGGCATGCAATCGATATTTCACTTCAAGGTCTCTATCAAGGATGATACTCTTGATTAAGCTGATGGATTGACGCATTGTTTACGCATCAGCATAACTGGGAAAATGCTTGAAATAAATCTTCTATTACTGATAAGTTTAGGTGCTTTCACAAACATTCTCTAAGAAATATCTGCCTTCCCTCCTAAAAATGTTATTATCCTGAAAGAGCTGGAAACTTAGCCTTTCCAGGGAAATGTTATACTAGTCAAGACATTCCTGTACTCTTGAAGACTGAGAGCTGCTGGGATTTTTGGTTGCTTAAACCTGCTTTCAAAGCAGAACTTAACACGATAAAGCAATGTATTGGGAGTTGGACACGGTAATCCTTGTGGGTCTCTTCCAACTCAAGATATTCTATGATTATTTGTTACTAGGCCAAATGCTGCATCTGGTCTAACAGAAATGCAACGTAAGGAGTACATTTCCTGGGAGACCAAGAATGTGTGTTTATTCAGAAAGGAGTGAGATAACAAGAAATCTTGATAGCATCCAAACAGATGCTTTTTTGCTGTGTTGTGCATGTTTTCTGAAAATTGGTTAATAGAAAGAGAGTAAAAAGAAAACTTAATAGAAACTTTTCACTTTATTTTTTTACAGCTTCAAAGCACAGATTCCTTAGACTGTCTGGAACGGCTCATAGATTTAAACAACGGGGAAGGGCAAATTTTCACCATTGATGGACCCCTTTGCCTGAAGAATGTACAGTCTATGTTTGGGTTAGTAGACTTGTAGATAATATACCTTTGTAGAGGTTTCCAGGTAGTATCTGTAAAAGAAAACAATTATCACAAGAAATCTGATGATACGGGGTAGTCTAATTAAGCTTTTTTTTTTTTTTTAGTTTGTCTTTTTAAT
>VXBO01014619.1:45665-63701 GCA_013400135.1 Rhinoptilus africanus
TTAGTTTATGTCTTGTTAACTGTATTTTCAGTTCACTGGTTAAGGTCAATATTTATTTTAATCATTCTATAACAAACCATAGCATCTGTTTATGGTTGACAGATAGAAGAAACTAATTTCCACAATGATTGTTAGTTTGCCATCAGTGTGATAATATGCTGCTTTGTTTTGTTATTTAGCAATGCTAGAACTATTGAATTAATTTTAGTTAATTAAAAAAAAGTTTTGGGAGCTAAGTTAATGTGCTTTAGAGAAAATATTTTCATTTAATATGTATTATGTTTTCTTTAATAATAACTGATTGTGTTCTAGAAAGCTAATAGACCTGGCTTACACACCATTCCATGCTGTTCTCAAGTGTGGCCACTTAACATCCGATGTGCAAGTATTTCCCAGACCAGAACCCTTCATTATAGATGAGGAAATAGACCCCATCCCTAAAGCAATTAATACAGGTAACAAATCTTTGATTGCGTTTTTACGCAAATCCATTTGATTTCTACCTTTTTCACTACCACGTCTTATCCTGTGTATAGTTACTGTTTCATCCACTTTCTCTCTGCGAGGATCAATCGCTGAGCATGTAATTTTTTGGTATATGTGGCACCAGGGGACAAGAATGCCACCCTGATTCAGCCATGTGTGCCTGGTAAAAGGGCTGGAGCAGGGTGGAGGCACTTTCAAAGCTCAGGATGCCACTTTCTAGGGGCAAGGGCTGTGGACGACAGCCATGGGCTGCTTTCCATGGGCACCCTCATAAGCTTCTTGAAGGATAGAAGAGGTGTGTTGCAGAAGGGACTGCATTTTGTATTAGAGTTGCCTTTATCAGAAAGACTGTATTATCAGGTGAGACAAACTAGCATCTTTCTGGAGGTTTCTTCAAGGAATCCACTATAAATGGAGTCAAGAAGAATTGGTGAGGTAGCACAAGCAAAGCTTGAGATTTATGAAATCTCTGCCTTTATAGTTTGCCTGGCACTTCTTACCAATACTAAGTTATTTTTTAAAACAACCATGCAAAGAAAACCTTTCTCAGCCCCCCCATTAGTGAACACTGCGTCCCTGAACGGCAGGGAGTCTGCAGATAGCCCATGCCTGTCTCTTGCAAATGGCTAGGCACGCTTCTTGGAGAGAATACGCTGAACTTCACTGCTTTGCCTCAAGAATTAAGCTTGAACTGTAGCTCTTGGGGTAAGAGTTGGCCCCCTCAGCGACAGCCCAGTGTGGCTAACGCTGCAAGGGAGCTGATNATCGAAATTCGAAATTGCTCTCAGCTCCTCAGCAATGGACTTGGCCACATGCATTCGGTTGTTCTTTCCAGCTGGGCAGTAGAGAGCTGTGACTCTTGGGGTAAGAGTTGTCCCCCTCAGCGACAGCCCAGCGCGGCTAACGCTGCAAGGGAGCTGATGGGAGTTCCTGCTGCCTTCACGCTATTTGAGAAGTGCAAAGAGAGTGACTTGGTTCGATCATGTGCCCAGGTGTCCTTTCGGATAATTTCTATTTTGCAAGTTTTTAGCTCTGCTGGCAATTTCATTTCCTGCATCTTCCTGTAGACTTCCTTTTTTTCTGTGTTCATCAACAAAATGTGCACAGCTTGCGTGTGAATAAGGACACAATAGAGGAAAATTTTTGCAAGGAAGTGAACTGAGCCTACAAATTACTGCCACCAAGATTGCCTTGATTTGTGTGTTTTTTTTTTTAAATCTGCAAGAGAAAAAACATCTCTTATTTGGGGTGTTATCACTTCTTATTTGTAGGTGCATACTGTTTAAATAGGAATGAGTGCATCTGTACCAAAATAGCAAAAGCAAAGAAAAAAGGGCATGCGGTCTGTCTTGACAAGGGAGGCTTTCTTTTGCATTCAGGCTTAGAGTTCCTCTAGTGCTAGCAGATTTGGTTTAGTCCTTTGTTTTCTCTCCTTTTGAATATATAAAATGGCAATGGTTTGGGTGCAGTGTAAAAAACAACATGCACAATTCTGTATTTGTCTAGCAACATGGTTCATGGACAGCGGGATGTGTGTGGTGAAAGTTACGTTCTCATCTTAAAGTATTCTGGTATTATGTGTGAATGTTTGTATCCTGTAAACACCCCGAGACCCCGGTGAAGGCTGGGGCTCTGTTGTGCTACCTCTAGTCCCTGCTTCAGAAAACTTAGGGTTGTAAGAAGTGGTAATGTTAAATTGACTCTGAATACATTTCAGCTGTTTCCAAAGCTGACTTGAACCTGTTGTCTCCCCACAGATCTAGAAATTGTTGGGTTTGTAGACATAGCTGACATTTCTAGCCCTCCTGTCTTGTCCAGACACTTGGTACTGCCCATTGCACTTAACAGAGGTAAGCAAGTTTTGTTTCTTCTAGCAAAAACCACTTTTAACTTCCCTTGTAATATCTGTGATGGTTTAGACTAGAAGCACAGGTTTTATGCTTTATCAAAATGCCAGATGTCTCTAGTGACATGTTTGTGTGGTTACATTAAAATTAAAACCTTGANCGTATTCATTGCCAGACTCTTGGTGCTGTCTCATTTCACTTCTAGTTTCTTCAAGGCTGGGATTTTATTTGCAGGTGTTTTGGTAACTCAGTTTTGTAAGTAGGACGCAGTGGAATATTTATATAACGTTACAGTGCCACTTTGCCCAAATAGCTCATTTAGCAGCTGTTTGTTCTACAGAAGTATTAATTGGCTCTTGCATGGCAGAGGATACGGGGTAGTGTCATGGAAATAGAACTAGAGTGTTTGAATTTATTCTTATGTTGTCTCTTTGTTTGCATTCCTTCTTCCCCAGAAGGTGATGAGGTGGGACCTGGGATCACAGATGACACCGAAGATGAGAATTCAGCTAATCAGATTGCCGGGAAAATCCCCAACTTCTGTGTTTTACTACATGGCAGCCTGAAAGTGGAAGGCATGGTGGCTGTCGTCCAGTTGGGGTATGGAGCTGGATGTCTGCCTGAAAAATCTCTTTGCTCATTTATGTGTTACTTATAAATTATGCTTATTTATATCTGTATTCTGTACAGAACTCCGCACTGCTAGACAAAGCTATGCATTTTTAATTGTGGATATGTTTCTGCCAGTATAAATTGCAAATAGTGAGCCTCCACACAGTGGGAAGGGGGCAGATTCTAGGCAAAGAGGCAGATTTTCATCCCTTGAGATTTGTTCTTTCCAATAGGCCCGAGTGGTATGGAATGCTCTATTCACAAGCTGATAGCAAGAAGAAATCAAACCTTATGATGTCGCTTTTTGAACCTGGTCCTGAGCCCCTTCCGTGGCTGGGGAAGATGGCACAGCTTGGACCTATTTCAGGTACTGGTCACGCTCATTTGAGTAATTCTTACCCATTCAGTGTTTTCTTGTGTGAATGACCTTGACAAGTCTTAGTTGTTAAGTTCTTTTTATTTTCTTCCCCTCCCCGAGATGCGAAAGAAAATCCTTACGGAGAGGATGACAATAAGAGCCCTTTCCCCTTGCAACCCAAGAACAAGCGCAGTTACGCACAGAATGTTACCGTATGGATTAAACCAAGTGGCCTCCAGGTAATGATGCAGATTTTGCACTTGATGCTTTACTTGGATCAGCAGTAGCCATCGGACCAGCAAAGTGGAGTCTGTGTATGTCTTGTCTACTTAATGTAATTGCTTTACTGCTTTTCTTTCAGTTTTATAAACACTGCCTCTTTAAAATATCATGATTAAAATGCCATCAGAAAGCACAGACTGTTTAATGAAAGCTGTGTCTCCAGTGTAGCATCTGGCTTCGTTTATTGGATTTAGTATAATTACCGTTTATGTTTCAGCCTTTGTGAGCCACAGGCTTGTTCAACAGTCAGCATAATTTAACAATAAATAGTCGAGGATTTTTTTCTGCAGCTTCCTCAGCCATGGCCAAGATTTTTTAATTAGTTTTTGTCTTTTCTACAGACAGATGTACAGAAGATCTTGAGAAATGCAAGGAAACTCCCTGAGAAAACTCAAACCTTCTATAAAGTGAGTAACATTTCAGGCCAGCCCGAGTTTGATCCATAGCGATAGTGGTGCATTTGACAGGAACACCTACTGCCTGTGTCCGTAGGATGTTCTGTGCAAGCTTGTAGGGCGCTGCAAAACGTACGTGGCTCTGCAAATTAAACACCTTGGGTCCATTTTACAGACTAGTTAAGGTGAGACAACAGGGCAGAGACATATCGTATTTGCAGGTGCCCCTCATGATTCCTGCTACTTCCTTGGTGAACTTCTTTGCAGATTTTATGCCGTTGTTCAGGCAGAAATAAACTGAGGAATCGCAGAGGAAAAAACCACAGGTATCATTCTGAGTCTAAGAGTGTCTCCTGCGTTTTTTCTACAGCAGAGAAACACAGAATTCTAGGCCACGTTGTAATAATCCATAATCTAGACTGTAGCTGGAGGTAACTGTAAGATTAGTGCCTGAAGCAGCTTATTGTTGTAGCCCATAGAGACTTCAAGAATTAATACACTGCCTAAATGCACATAAGCACTCATCAGCGTATAGTGAAGAAAAATGAATATATATACATTTTGCTGGATGCTGTGGTTAAAAGCAGGAGTCAGTGAGGCCCAAGTTGGAGGCTACCTCCAGCCGGGACACAGCCGGAACAGGCAGGTACGATCGCTGAATGCACAAAAGGGAAAAAGGGAGAAGTGGAGATTTATAGGAAGGGAAAACCCACCTGTTTCATTGTGCTGCTGTAATCTTCAGCCCTGAAGCATTTTTTTATCTCATGAGCAGCAGGCAGTTTCCAGCAGCTGTACTGATTACTCCAGTTATTTTCCTTTAAGTGAATAAGCTTGCCATCAAAAAAAAAAGAAATAAGAAATCCATGTTTTTATGTAAAGGCTTACAGTGGCTTTAAAGGGAGTTTTCCTTCTTTGCAGGAACTTAATCGTTTACGAAAGGCAGCTCTGGCCTTTGGCTTCTTGGACCTCTTGAAAGGGGTGGCTGACATGCTGGAGCGGGAGTGCACCCTGCTTCCTGACACGGCTCATCCTGATGCGGCGTTTCAGCTCACACACGCCGCTCAGCAGCTTAAAGTGGCAAGTACGGGAGCATCGGAATATGCTGCCTATGATCATAACATTGCTCCGCTGCAGACAGACTTTTCTGGTAGCAGCACTGAAAGAATGTGAAGTCTCCATTTTGGGACCTTCTATATATTTAAGACTCGAGGGGTTCAAATTTTCTCATCCTGTTTACTTTCTAGGGCCTGTTTAATTACTGTTTGGAGAACTTCCTATCAAAACAGGGTCCCTTACCTGCGTCAGTGCTCTCTTTAAAAAATTTAGCTATTTTGAGGTGGTTTTAATCAGACCTGGAAACTGTGGAAAGTGTCCCAAAGTAAATTACTGTGTTGGACGCTGGGTGGAAGTTACTCAGTTCATGTGAGGAGAGGCAGAAAATGCCGTTATAGGCAGCAAAATGCTCATGGCTTTTGGCCTCCCCAAAACGTGGTTACTACATAACTGAACCCACTGGTATCCTAAAAGGCAGCTACTCTACTTTATACACCGATATGTGAGAATCACTGTGCAAGATCAGATACACAGCTAATTTCAGGGTGTTGTCATTTTATGTCCGACTTGAAATCCAGTCTGTACTGTCGTAATGAGGGTTATCACTTGTATTGCAATGCTTATGCTTGTGAAAGTAACTTAATCTTGTGAGACAAGTTTTTTATTTGTGTAATATTAATAAAGATTAAATCTTAATGAAAATTTAAGTTGGACTTGTTCCATTTTCACAGCAACTAGGCTGTGTGGCCTAAAACATTGACCTCGTGAAGGCTTGGCTCCCAGCTGTTTATCACGAGTTAAATAATGAATTATACAACTCGCATTCAGGGAAGGAACAAACAACTGAACTAAAGCAAAATTTGGTTGTAAATCTTTATTAATAGAAACACATTCTTTCTGAAGGACTAAAATTCAGTAGTGTAAGATCCATGACAGCTTGCACTAGGTACCACAGTTTCACTGAGGAATATCGTGTATGAATACATACAGATTTCCTAACAGAAGTTTAAATGCCCAGTGAAGAAATTAAGTATGAAAGTGATCCCTGCTGTTCCATTACTCAGCTAATTCAATCCTTTGACATCCTTCAGACGTAGGTACAGCATGTGCTATAGTGAAATAGTGTGTAAATAATGCTCAACCCTTCCGAGCAGAGTAACCTGCACTCTCCTTTGAGTGCAAGCCTCAAGTATCGCTAAAGAGAAGTTGCAGCATTCCTCTTGTTGACAAAACACATTTGTGAAACGCAGTGTGGAGCTTGTACCAATTCTTTGTTAAAATCTCCTTATAACGCTATTTCCCTTCCTTTACAGTAATGATCACTTGGGTCCATATCACAAGCAGTAAGCTGTTTGTCACCTTTAATACAGAAAGTAATTTTCTGGAGGATTAATATTGTTTTACAGTAGAAAAAGATAAATGGTAACATGGCACTAAGCTAATCTCAACTTCAGTGCCTGTTCTGGATTGCTGGCGTTGCTTTGCGTTGCCCCAGGAGCAGTGGCTGTTATTGTGAAGCAACCTGTTCATAACCACCATACGGTTTAGAGCAAATTTTCCGTAAATTTTCTAAACTGGATGAAGGAGGCCAGAGGGATCTGGAATTAACTACAGGAAGCTAGGTGGGAAGAAGGGCATGTTGAAATTAAGTCAACTGAAACAAAGGATTGCAGGTGAAGAGAGTAGATGACCTGGAATGTGGGGGGAACGTCTCTTTTTTTTGTTATTGTTGCTGTTATTTAAAGCAAGCACATGTGAAAGGGTCCTTTCAAAACCTGTGTGGGATCTCCCTTACCGAGATTTGATACCTGCTATCAAAATAATACTCGGTTTATTTGACTCACTACTCCATCCCACCAGGGGCCAGCCAACAAAGCATATACACCAACTTCTCCGCTGCACCCCTGAGTTTAAGCAGGAAAGCAACCTTTACTGCCTTTCCAAAGGCTATAAATAAATATAGGAGCTATAGCCCTGCCAGGAACGATCAGGGGAGCTCAGTCTTCCATGACAGTTCCACGTTTTCCTTTTGCATGGGTGGGATGGAGTTCTGCCAGGGTTTGCTCACACGCTAGGAGAGAGCTGATACCTATGTTTCCTTATTTTGTTGTGTTTCAGTGCTTGCATTTCCAATCAGTAAAGTGTTTCTGATCATGTCACAGAGTGGCGGCTTCCTTTCCCTAATGACTGGATAAGGACGTGTTGTTACAGGAATGCTAGGATCCACACAGCGCTCCTATTCTCTTAAGGCTAAACTAGAAACAGACTAGGTTGGTAGCATTCAAATCAACATTAGCTACTTCCAGTACTAATTCTGCAGCATCAGTATGCTGCAGAAGAAAAGGGCCGGAGTGCGCTGAGCAAGTTTACCCCAACTAAACACCCAAACACTGTTCACAGTGGTCTCAGACCGTGCTCCTCCTGCCATCAAGATTCACGCTAGGAACAGCATGAGCCAGCTAATAGGGCTTCTGATGTCAGGATATACTATCTGCATGCAATATTGAAAGAGCAAATATCCAATTAAAAGATAAACACTATTTCTATTTAGTGCTGCTCCACTGTTTATAAGCATATTATATGCAGATAATAGG
The DNA here is from genome assembly GCA_013400135.1 of Rhinoptilus africanus. NCBI lineage: Eukaryota > Metazoa > Chordata > Aves > Charadriiformes > Glareolidae > Rhinoptilus > Rhinoptilus africanus. The sequence continues at coordinate 53,293 of VXBO01014619.1, forward strand.
ATTACTTTCTAATATGGTAGTTGACAGGATACAAGTTTAAATGTTACTGTTCAGTGGTAAATGCCATGCATACATGATTGAAAGGGAACAAAATACAGTATATGAGAATGTTACCTGAATTCACCATGAAATCATGAAATCTAGTGTGATCATTTAATTTTACAAAAGTCTTTACAGTGGGTAAAACCGTAAGAATTAGAGGCTTATCTTGTCACTGAGATAAGTTAGATAAGAAAGTTGCAGTCCTCCTTTACTTCATCTTTCTCTTCTTTGGTCCCAGGTGCTGTTTCCTTTGCTTGTAGAGGTGACGGAAGTTTACAAATACCCCTGAAAAAGAATGAAGTGTTTAGGTAGGACATTATTGCACCTTTTTAATGCTAGATGGCTCTACCAAATTTAAAAAAAAAAACAACAACAGACGAACAAACCACCACACAAAAAGCAATGGTTTAAGGGTGTGTATAGCACTGAAAGCTAATCCAGGTTTTTCTCGCTGGGCGAGGCAGGAGTTGCCGCACAGGCTGTTTGGTACGGGGCTGCTCAGAAGGGTTGGTTTGTCACTTTTGAAGAGTTTCAACACCAGCTGTGCAGAGCTGGGAAAGGATCAAACAAGTATTTCAGAGTGAAACTCAGTGAAAGAGACAAATCTAGTGGAAGATCGGTTTAAAATTCTAGGTTAGATTCTCCTGAGTTGTGGATCCCCAGACCTACTGGGTGCGCATACCGTGAAGTTAACTTATGTTTAAAAATGTAACACCCCAAACCAAATATGTAGCAAGCACCATTCTTGTTTAAATATACTACTATTTAAAGAGACTTCTATATTGTTTCCTGGAAAAACGTAACTTCATGTTGCATTAGTGATTATAATACATTTAGTTAAACATTGCTTTAATTTGAAATTATGTTTAGATTTCCACTAAATCATTCCAAAGCTCAAATACCATGTAAAAGGTGAAACAAAGTATACTGAAGTTATAAATACATGTTAAAATTATTCTTTTAACCCAAGTGATCCGTAGATAATGCTAACTTGCAACCAAGGTCGTCTTCTTAGGGGCCTAGCCAGTGCTAATTGTGCCTATGTTCCCCTCCATCTCTGACAAATTTACATAAACAAGCAACAAGGTTAATTCTTAACCTCAAGCAATTCTGTGTTGCCATGATCCCCAAAATGGAGGAATTTAATTTTCTTCAAAAATATACTTATTCACAGGAAACTGGCCTTTTTATATCAGTAGTGAGAAATACAATTAAGTATCTTACCTAAAAACAAGGCTATAAGGTATATTTGAAGCAAAAATGAAAACTGGATTGTGACGTTCAGTGGATTTGGCAGTCCCAGACTGTATTTCCCTGTTTCACTGAAGATTGGAATGGACTGAATGATACAGACAGCTGAAAGCAGAAGGCCACCATAGTTATCAAAACCAGATAAAATATACAATTGCCCAGCCCACCCCAACTTTTTCAGGATATTCCCAGCATTTGCTAGCTCTCATTAATTATACCAATTTTAAAGGTCTTTTTTTTTTTTTTTGGTCAAATATGTAGCATGATGGAAAGCAGCTAGCTCAGGCAGTACAGCAGTTTAGCTATAAAACTGAATTTGCCTGGTGAGACACTGTTCTCATTCGCAACTGCAGCCTGCAGGGCTCACACCAGAAGTATTTACCATGCAGAAATACACACAGCAATAAAAGTATCGTAGTCTTTTCTGTGCCTGGAGCTGGGCAATGCCCAAGCCTACTCCTGGCTCGTAGAAACGGGTTCGGACAGGTATGATTACAACATATTTCTTACAGCTAGATGCTGAGCAGTGATATGCTTCTTAAATAAAAATAAATAATCCAGACCTGTTAAGGCAGAAGAGTTCACTCTAAAGCTTCCCCATTCTAGCGGGGGTACAGCAAGAAGACTAGGGGGCTGCTTCTTCCACAGAGCTGTCACTCTCCAAGCAGAAAGGGAGCAGAGCTATCTGGGAAGCACCATGCCCATCTTGGAACAGACTACGCTGCTTTCAGAGGAAGAATTGGCCCCTGCCCGCCCTGTGCAACGATTTACAAGGTAACGTCAAGATCTGTGAGCTGGTGTGAACCCAAGCTAGGCTGGCCAAGTCAGGTCTAGCAGAAAACAGCAAATACACTGCTATGGATCAGCAGAGGCAAGTGAGCATTGTCACCTTGTGCCGCTCGCATGGACTGTGGCACAGGCTTGGTCACTTTGTCAGGTAACCTTTTGTTGCCTTTACTTTCCTCTCCAGTGCCCAAAAGGAAGACTTCACATTAATTGAAAAAAAGTATTTGATTCAGTAAGAAAGACAAAAATGCTTACATCTGGTTCAGCTCAAAGCAAATGTCTGTTTATCTGTTGTTCCAGTATATTATTTTTTAGCCCAGCAGCCGAACCAAAAACTGAGTTATCTGCCCAGCCCTGACTTTGACTTTGCTGTTTATTAAATTTTTTTTTTTGGACATACCTTCTGCCAAGCCTCCTAAAGGGTAGAGCGGGATCCAGGTAGTGTAACGGAGCCAGGTTAGTGGTTTCCATTCAATACCGATACATGAAAGCATGTAATATGGATACCTAAAGCCAGTTCAGGGTGAGAAGAAAGAGACACTGTTTAAAATGGAAGCTGCTGCTAGAATTAGTCTTGCTGCGTAGAACAGTCCCAAGTGACACAAGAATATTCAAAAATTGTTCCTATGGATCATGATGGACACACCCTTATTTGGCCGTTTACAGAACTAATGCTATTATTCTGACCATATGGATGAATGTAACTGCCCGAGTTGCCTACTAAACCCTTCAAAATACTTCTTTTCAAAGAGAAACGTGGCATAGCGCAGCTCACTTGACAATGGAAATTCAAAGCAACAGAACCCTCAAGGAAAAAAGCAACAGGTTTCCCTAGGTTCAGGGCAGGATGATTTTCAGACTCCAGCCTTTTCCCCGTTTTTGGCAGGAGGAGCAACCTCGGAAGGCTGTGATAGTCCATGTCTCTAAAGGAGATTTTACTCTCTGGGGCCAATGCACGAGAGACACTTTTCCAAAAGGTACAACAATCAAAATCTTCTTTAAAGGCTTCTTTGGATCAACCACATTGTTCTGTACACACCTGCTAAAGGAAAAATCCCACAAACCTGAACAGCTCAATGATACTCCAGAAATAAAATATGAAGAACACCACAGGTTTGCTCTGCATTTCCTCTAAGCTTCCAAGGACAACAAACAAAATAAAGTTTCTTCCAAATACCTGTTTAAGAAAACCAAATTAAGGAACAGTCACACTCTCCATCAAAAGAAAGAGCAAGCCCTTGCTGGTAAAAGCACGCAGGATATCCACTCTTCACACCCGAAACGTACGCTGAGCACATAACTAACTCTGCAGCTGAGCTGTGACCTGCTTCTTCTGAGCGTGCACTTTGATCTGTACTTAGGTGCAATCCAAGGGACTTAAGTCTTAAATCATCTATCTTCATTTTTATGTACAACAACCACAACCAGGATAAAAAGAGCGCTGGCACTAAATCAAAATCATGTAATTTTCATCAGTCGCTTCTTGCTTTTGCTGTCCCGAACCACCTTACCTCAGTGACAGAAGACAGCCTGCCACAGCTAAGTCCAGGAAGCACAAATTCCTGCCTTCTGAATAATATATTCTCTAGTCCAGTGCCAGTGAGGTAGCATCACTTAGTTTAGGAGAGTCTCAACACTTTGTTTAAAATAGAGATCTACTTTAAACATGGGGGGAGCAAGGAGAAGAATCTTAAAACATTACCTGCACTACAGCAGGTATCAGCGGTGATCTGACTAGTCCTATTAGTGAATTCATGATCTCCATTAATGCCAGGGTCTGGCAGAAATACATCATGTCAGCAATAGTGTGAAAAGTATCATAGAAGGAATCTGTAAGACACAGGAAACCGTTTTAGAGAACAAATGAATTTCCACGTTCAGGAAGCTGGCGCAGCAGCATAGCTTTTAATACCAGGATTCTAGCTGTATTTGGAAAAAAAACATTATGCATAATTATGTAACTTTTTTACAGGCTTTATCTTCAAGCCACAGCAGTTAGGCCAGAAACACTGCTCAAGTGCTCTTTTTCATAAACAGAAGGATCAAGAGCTATTTCAGTAATTACTAAAAAAGCGATAGCGCTGTACCTCAGTAGAAAAAAAGCATTCTTGCTTCAAAACCAAAATATTCTGCCCCACTCATTTTCAAACATACTAACATTACAGCAAGCGAGACATTTTGCTCCAACTGATTTCTTTAGAAATAATCTTGGCAGACTCCAAGTATCATTCATCAGAATACGCAGCTGTGATTTACAAGAGGTCAGTGTTTTCCTATCCTTGACACTGTATGGCTTTTTGAGAGGCTTTTGTTGTGCACTTCAGTGATGCTTTTACAGTTTTGTTTCTTAAATATGTCTTCCTTTAGATTTCACTACTTAGAAAGTACTAAAACCAAAACAAAACAAAAAAACCCACCCCAATGTAAATAAAATAGTGCTTATTACTTGCCTTTTCCTAAGATGAACAGTCGTACTGTCATGTTCACAAATATCCAAGAGAATCCCAAAAACTGTACAAGATTATACATAACTAAGTATCCCTTCTTCAGGTGTTTGAAAGCTAAAATCAATAATAAACACATCAGGTGAGCAGAGTACAGTGGTAACGCTCCTGCAAAGACTACAGCTGCAAACCAGGCTTTCTGTGAGAATAAAGCTTACAAGAAAAACACAAGCTATTAATTGCAGTAAGAGGGTTGCTGCGTGCGCTGGGGGTTCTGCCTGCTTTCACCATTATCTGCTAAAACTCAATTCTTGCTAGTCAGATTTTTTAAATTCCTTAGAAACGCAGTCAGATTTTATTAGATTTCTATATAGCTCATAATACAAAGATCCCCTTCCAAGAGGCCCCAGGCCAGAAAAAATTAATCCATAATATTTGAGGTTTCCACATAAAAGCAACTGAAGCTTTCTAAACCCCACCTTAGACACTAAAAAGGTATGGTTACTTACGGTCTTTTGGGACTCTGGATTCTATTTTCATTTTGTTAATCTTTTCTTCTTCCTTAAGATGAAGGATAAGGTTTTAAAGACTGTTACTGTAATTAGCAAGTGATTTGTTAACTATACTACTGCAAAGCTAGTGGCTTTAAAACTCAGCTAAGCAGCCAGTTGCTAGAGGGTTCAAATTTTCACCTGCATAACCCAGCACATTCCTCATCCAGAAATTATGGTAAGGTAAAAGCCAGAGAGCGTTAACTAGTTATCCTACCTTCACAATTAATTTTTTTCTAGTAATTAGGTGCTTTTGCTGAAAAAGCCTGCTGTTTTCTGTGTTAATTCTCAGTTATTAATGTTGCTTAGAGCTGTTCCTTAAAACATTTCATGACCCACCAGTGACCTGAAGGGAACTGGGAACATCCAGCCCAGGCTCTCTGCCTGCCCTTCACCGCTGCTTTCTGGCTCCTGGCACTCAGTGGCTGTGGAGGGGAACAGGGCAGTGTTTGTTTTAAAACAGATTTGCAGAAATGGGGTCTGTTCAAGTATTTTCCAAGATGGTCTTTCGCCTCCCTGCTGCAGTAAGCTGCTCCAGCTTACCAGACAGCAGGGATGCACCATCAGGGCCAGCCCAGTGGCTCAGGAAAGCCTCAGAAATGCCTGTTTTCCAGCCAATAAATGCCCGGGACTGGCACCTTCAGGCTCCACGTGGCACTTTGGTATGATCCTCGTATGGATCGGGACATGGGGCTGCTAAGGTGTAGGGCAAGGGGTGCAAGCCTTGGGCTGCAGACCCTGGCCAGCCCTGAGCTAGCGCACAGCCACCGGAGATCTGTGCTGCTGCTCTTCCCAGCCAGAAGCGTGCCTATTTCTGAACTCCTGCTTACAACCTGAGCCGTTTAATCGATTCTACATGGGATCTGTGTGAAACAGCGTTAACAGCTGGCATGCCAAACTCCTCCAGGTAAATGAAGAACACAAGTTCAAGCGCAGGAGATCAGCTACCCTTGCTTTGTAGCTGGCAGCACAAGCCACACGTGCCCGCAAGACTGACCTTCTCCCTCAGTTCCATTTCAGCATCCGATTCATCTAACCAGCGGTCGAAGTCAGGAGCTAGGAAAAGTGGTCGCTTCTCTTGCTTGGTGAGTCTCTCCCACCAGTTACTCTCTTTTTTCTGCACAGTGATGTTCAGCTGCCTTTGCGTCACCCTACACACAGGCTGAGGGCAGACACAGGAGCACAGATCAGCAAAAGTTCCAAGAAACAAGCTCTGAGACTGACTTGATACCCGAGCTCTCCTTATCAAGGAGGCAGAGATGACATGGACTGCTGCAGCACAAGCATCTCTCTGCTACCCACGGCACGGAGCCAAAAGGCAGCCCAGTTGAAGATGGCAACTGTGATGGCTGTCGGACTTGATAAGTAGCTTGAAAGCCCGCCCGTACCACAGAGCGCCACTGCATCCCACCACAAAGGGCTAGCACTGACCCTAGCAGCTAGCCTTCCTAGCCAGAACCCACGATCTTGGCTTTAGACCTCCTTGCATTACGTACTGTGAGCCACCCACTTCCTCTAGCCAGTGGTAAAATTAACACTACCGTCAGCCACAGGTACGTGTCCAAAACAGGGGACCCCATGTGGCATCTGCTGCAGCAGGAGGAAGAGCTAACAGCCTTAGGAAACGCCCGCAGACAGTGGTGAGCTGACGGACCTGGCAGTGTGGTCACTGCCACCCCACGAGGCCTCTCCACGCTCTGGCATAACGGCAGCCCAGAACCTCTCCATCCTTACAGCCCACAGCATTGTCACCTTGGGTGCCCACCCTTACTGCTACCATCGCACCCCCCAGCACCTTGAGCCTACGCCAGGGTGCTCTGCACGGGACTGCCCCTCAAACCAGCTGAAACTGCTGCAGAAGAGCCAGGACCTGGGTTCTTAACTGAGCATGTTACCCCCGCACTGCTCTGTCAAGGCTGTCTGGATGCTCCGAGGACATCTGAAGGCTGTAGCCATAATTTACAGCTACCAATGCCTGGCCCTTGCCTGTCAGAGGCTCCACCTCTCGCTGGTGCACTCATGGGGCTGGAAGCACTCATGGTGCACATGAAAGCTAAAAGAGAAAGCCCCAGACTGCAATACTTCCCGATCACGACCATCTGTAGTTACACAGATTTCAGAGAGTTGATTCTCCTCCAGCCCCTCCACGGTGACTCAGAGTGACTAGACTTTTGGAAGGAGGCTGCTCTGCAGAGGCAAGGACTTGCCTTCCAGGCCTGGCTCCCAGCACAGCCCGTGTCTGCCAGCACCAAGGACGAGCACGGGCGGTGGTGGGCACCTCTCCCCACACTGTGGAAGAGGCAGCTGCTGCTTTAGTGGACAGATGGCAAACTGGTGATCAGATCCTGGAACCGAGGGATGTTCATTGTCTACCACTCAATACACGGTAGGAGCCGTGCAAGAAACCTGCCTACTGACGGACCCTGGAAATTCACCTGCGGCGAAACGGCAAAGGTGAATGGTGGCTCCCAGTCTGCAGCTATCCCAACAGGCAGCCAGGAATAGGCAGCACAGATCCTGCGCTGGGAGCAGAGCCCAGACTTTTCCTGCAACCCTAACAGCTTTGAGAGGTAAAGACAGACTTTACAGCCACCTGCGAGTAGCGTGGAGGGGCTGCTCTTCCAGCCAAGCTCTCTCCTACTGGACCACAACAGCAACTAAGGGAAGATTTTACAATAGGAGCTGCAGCGCATCTGTACTGGCAACCTAAGAAATCTGCACAGCTAGAAGCACTAGTTCTCATGACTTTATTTTGTCGAGCTGCAAAAGAAGACAGGAAACATCACGCTGACACTTTGCAGCACGGCATTCCCTTGCTCTCCAGTCAAGGCTGCATCACACAACACCTTGCCAGACTCTCCCATTATTTTCTGCTTTAAATTCTTAAAAAAAATTTGACAACTACTGTTTAACAACTGATACGTGTAAAGCCCTGTTTCTGTTAGAGCTGACCCATGCGACACTAGCTCCAGTGAGGTGATTTGCATTAGGGGAGGATGGCGGCTGAGCACTGGGACAGAGGACTGCCACAGGCGGCTTTTAGTTTGCAGCAGTTACAGGGTCACCAGGAAAATCTAAACGGCACATTGTGACGGTTATGCGCAGCCATTTTCTTTTCAAGTTTTTCAATAATTACTTTTTCTTTGCAAGAATTAGAAAAGGAAAAATACCTACTTTAGGCTCAACCGGTTCTAGGAACTCGATCTGAAATTCGTAGATGTTGTCCCCTTTGGCACCATGACCCTGAGCTAAAAGACAAGAATTAACAGTCAGCGTGAAGGTCCCAGCTGGTTCCACACACCCCACCTGCAAAGGACGCTTTGTACATAGAAGCATTCAGGGGTTACTTACAGTGCTTCCCCCTGCCCTGCTGGGAAGCAAGAGGAAACCACATGATAACACGGAAGACACAAACAGCTCAAAACATTGCTCGGATGTGCCGTTGCTGGAGTCGGCAGCCAAAGCTGCTGCAACTCTACACGGCGCTGGGAAAAGGCTGCTTGACTGCAGGAAGGCAGTGTGTGAGATTCCCAAAAGAAGGGCTCCAAAGGCTGCTCATGGCTAGCTTGAATCCAACTAGAAACCCCTGTGCGGATGGCCTTTGGGGGATCGGGCCTCCAAACCGACGAGCGAGCACCCAGGGAGGCCGGTCCCCAGCGGGTCCATAGGAGCACCCCGTGGGCGTCCCAACGCAGGGGGGTGCATTCACCTCTCATCTCCCGCATACGCAGGGTCTCATCCCTGGAAGGGCTCCAAAAACCTGCACAGTGAGTTTAGTTTTCCACGCTTCCACGCAGTAAAGTGATCCTGAAGTGAAGACGACGTGCAACACCCCCCTATCAAATGGCCCTGGCTGGGTCTCACCAGGGAGGCAGCACCGCCTAGGCATCGCAGCTTAAGGAAAACCACCAAATAGATGAGAAAACCCAAATAAAACCAGCTACGGCGCATCCTTGGGGTGAGCGGGACGAGCCCACCAGCACAAGGTGCCGCAGCGTGCAGCCGCCCGGCCGAAACAAAACCCCCTTTCAGGCAGAGACCTGCTTTACCTTTCAAATCGAGCGCTGCCTCCCGCCGCAGAGGTTTGATAACGGTGGCAAAACCGAGGTCTTTGTGCAAAGAAAAATTGCTGCCGGCTATCTCCGGGGTTCAGCGGAGACGGGACAGCAAAGACGCATGGAAATTTCACAGATATTTAAATACGGGGAGGCTGGGTGGTTTTTTCTTATCAGATGAGGTACAACCTGCTGTTGCGACAGCAGTTCGTGGGTGGGTGCCCGTCACGCCGTACCCCACGGCCAGCGCGGGGCTGCGGCTGCTGCCCAGGGCAGCGGTGGGCACCGGGCACCCGGCGGCTGTGGGGACCCCGCGGGGCTGCGGGCACCCCGAGGCCGGCGGGGTCTCCCAGGATGGGGGGATCCTGTGGGGCTGCGGGCGCCCCGGGACTGAGGGGGACGCCGGGATTGCGAGGATCCCGCGGTTGAAGGGGACCCCGGGATTGCGGGGATCCCGCGGCTGAGGGGGACCCTGGGACTGGGGGGACCCCGCGATTGCGGGGATCCCGCGGCTGAGGGGGACCCCGGGATTGCGGGGATCCCGCGGCTGAGGGGGACCCTGGGACTGGGGAGACCCCGCGGCTGAGGGGGACCCCGGGATTGCGGGGATCCCGCGGCTGAGGGGGACCCTGGGACTGGGGAGACCCCGCGGCTGAGGGGGACCCCGGGATTGCGGGGATCCCGCGGCTGAGGGGGACCCTGGGACTGGGGAGACCCCGCGGCTGAGGGGGACCCCGGGATTGCGGGGATCCCGCGGCTGAGGGGGACCCTGGGACTGGGGAGACCCCGCGGCTGAGGGGGACCCCGGGATTGCGGGGATCCCGCGGCTGAGGGGGACCCTGGGACTGGGGAGACCCCGCGGCTGAGGGGGACCCCGGGATTGCGGGGATCCCGCGGCTGAGGGGGACCCTGGGACTGGGGAGACCCCGCGGCTGAGGGGGACCCCGGGATTGCGGGGATCCCGCGGCTGAGGGGGACCCTGGGACTGGGGAGACCCCGCGGCTGAGGGGGACCCCGGGATTGCGGGGATCCCGCGGCTGAGGGGGACCCTGGGACTGGGGAGACCCCGCGGCTGAGGGGGACCCCGGGATTGCGGGGATCCCGCGGCTGANCGCCCGGCCCAGGCCTCCTGCCACCCCCGCCCGGGCAGCCTGTTCCAAGGCCTGGCAACCTTTTCAGTGAAGAATTTTTTCCTGATCTCCAACCTGAACCTCCCCTGACGCAACTCCAGGCCGTTTCCTCTTGTCCCATGGCCTGTTCCTTGGGAGAAGAGCCCGACC
>VXBO01014626.1:1779-12857 GCA_013400135.1 Rhinoptilus africanus
GTCAAGGGTTGAGGTACTGTGTGGTTTAGGCCACAGATGATTTTTTTAAAGTTAACTACCTGAGAAGACGCTTAGCCTGATCCATCTTTATTTAAGCTCATTGCAAAGTCATGGCTAGCAGTGGATCATTTGCTCAACAGGTGAAACACACAATTATTAGGAGTGCACTTAGTATGTTTTCTTGACCTAGACAAGGTATAAAAGACCCTGCCACATCAACTTTCTCACAGGACCATTGATAAACCAAAAAATGGAAAGTAACTGAAATAGTAGAAAAACTCAGTGTGATATTTTACTTTCTCAATAAGGAAGATGAAATTACTGGTCCTTTGCTCATTTTGAAAAGTGTCATCTGGAGTTCAGTTGTAACTACCCATCATGTTTTAAAATAGACGTTACCTGATATTAATAGAATCATGAGAGGCTAAATGAATAAAATCAACCCTTAGGCTATAGTTTAAAATTGGAGAGAAACACTGTGAAGATATAAGTCAAATTCAATTAAATTTTCCAGACTGAAAAGGACTACGTAAATTACAGCCACTCTTAGCAATACGGAGTCACCATTATTATTGGATTAACATGAAAACCAAAACAAAGGTGCAATGAAACAATGTAGTGATCCAAACATAATTCAGTGCTTTCCTCCAAGTTAAATTTTTTGAGATTCACTAAGGCCTCTGAGTCATTGATGGTTAAACAGATACACTGGTATGGAAGAGAATTATTTGTTTTGGGTTTTTTTTCCCCCTACTTTTCTTGCTTAGTTTTTTCTTTTGGAAAAAAATTCTACCTCCAGCCAAATTTAGCAGGCAACATACCCTTCAGAACTACATCACATCCTCACTCTTACAGAAGAAAATCACCAAGTAAATCCTGCAAGCTCCATCCACTTGTGAATCAGGGGGCAACTCTGATGAATGTCTCATGAGATGGACAAGTGTAATCTCTGTGGCTTTGGGAGGAGAGCAGGGCCTCTGCCTGATATTCTTAGAGAGCACACATAACCTCAGGTTGACCTTGAGTATTAGTATGAATCACTGACTGTCAGGCACAGGCAGAGAATCAGGAACTGGAGCCAAAAATCTCATGAGTTATTGGCAAGAGGCAACAAGTGGAGAAGGCAATATTATTTTACTTCTCTGTTTGCTGCAAACCATACAATTTTCAGGCAAAATGCTCTTTTGAAGAAGCATACTTTTAAAGGGAAAATGCATGCAGAAGATACGGACACATTTTCCTGTATATTATTAATAGATTTGGCTAAGTAGCTGTCCTGAGCTACACTAAGCCAATTATTCTCTCACTGTTATTGATGTTTAGGTCCTAGCACTTCCAGTATATTTTTCAATAAAACTTTTGTAAACTAATTGTGATAATAAATTACATATTTTCTCTATGTTTAGGGAAGACGGTCCCCTAAGGAGCATGCTGAGTATGGACTCATTTCTCAGTTGATAAAAAAGGATCCTGGAAGTTATGTTCCAAAAAATACTTTCATCTAATGTTAAGGTAATTAAAAATGGAATCTTTCATTCATAATCTTCTGCTTTGGTGATGCAGCAGAAATGCTGTATTAACTCCACTGGTAGGAGATCCAGGAGAAGTTTCTTAAAACAGCAGAAACCCAAAAGTCACTAATGTAGTATTTATCTATTCCTCATTGAAAATTAAAAGAAAGATGAAAAAATATTAATGAGTGATATGGACCAGAGCAATACAAGTAATTTTTTTTCATTACATACTACATTTATTATCTTTGAAGATGATTATTCTCTTGCAGTGTGTAAAAATATAGCAAGAGTGTCAAACAGAGAAGGTAAGATCTTGTATTTCTGGTACAAATAAAATACAGAAGAAAAATTAGATTAGGAGAAACAATAAGAAGTTATGTATAGCAAACACCTTGGAAACACTTCCATTTGCTTTTTCTCTCTTCTTAGCCTTCTTCTCAGGCCATTTTTTTTGCCTCTGGTTCACCTCACAGTATCTTCTCCCTCCCTCTGAAAGAGGGACATCCCTGCCCTCCCAGTTCACGTTCAGTAGACCCTGAACAAAGCAGTTCTTGAGCAAACCCCATCTAAGCCATTTTAGCCAGCATTGTTTGCTAGCTAACCTCCTATTGCAAACGGACAAGTACTGCAGCTAAACTGGGTTAATATCTGCAATACTATTCACCAATTCACAATATAAAAACAGATACTTTGTGAAAAGCTTTCTCAAAAGAAGCAAATAGAGAAAAGCTTCCCTTCTGATAGTGTTAGACAATTCTGTGAACACAACACCTACTGCATTAGTAGGTAAACAAAGGCTTTCTTTGGCAAATTGGCTTAAGGAGGAGGAAGACAAGACAGAAACCAGCAAAAATAAAATTCAGAATTCTTTGTAGATTTATTTTGTATAAAAATTAGTTTTAGGAAAGACTCAAAGGAATGCATACTAGGACAATATTAATAACAGCAAAGATTTTTTTCTGAAATGCACTCTACCAAGTTGCAAGCCAAACTTGTTTTTACTGACGTATGTCTCCAAGTCTCAGGTTATTGTTTAAATTGTAGGTGGTATAGTGAAGTCTCTGTTAGACCTCTAACCAAGGAAGTGATTGTAAATGTTGTTCTAATTTATTCACAGATACTGATGCTAATTATGTAATAGCAGAGGTTGTATTCAAGTTTATGGAGTTATAATTGACTCCCTTGTGTTCAATAAATGCCACAGCTACAGTGTGTGGTGTTAATTTCACACTACAGTGGGAATGGTGATTGTTGCCAATTATAATCATAAGTCTCAGGCAATTCGGATTATTACAGTCAGGTATGGTGCATGGAGAAATGACTTAGTTCATAATCACTTTTTAAAGCCACTCTCAGACATGTAAAAATTATGACTTTTCCACCTCTGCTGCAATATACTGTATCTCCTGTTCTTAACCTGCAAGTGATCCAGAGGTAACATTAGGTTAGATACTTAAACTTACTATTCCAAAAACAATTTAACTTCATTTATTTTTTCTTGTGCTTTTCAGGTATATAAGATCTCATTAGGATATATTGTTGTGGTAACAAACACAGGGGAAGTTCCCATTCATGGCAGAGTCTCACGCTGAGTCAGTTTTGTTTGGATTTCCCCAAAACAGAACACTCCTAAAGGAGAAGGATTCTTGTGCTCTCCTCCCTCTCTCTGCTCTTTGCTGAGGCCAGGCAGACTGCTCCCACAGTAAGCCTTAATGTTGATATTGTATTAATAGGGGTGTTACAGAGAGAAAGACTGTTATTGGACAAAGTCAGTCAATACAGAAAATTTTATCCTATCTTGGAAAGCTACTTTTGCTATTTGAATAAAAATGAAACACTAAAATAGAGGATTCCCCCTAATCATCTTGGAGTAACCATTCCAGCAAAATACATCAGCGTAAGCAGGAATGTTATTTTATTCACATTTTCCTCTTTCTTTCTACCTCACCACAAGAAAAAGAAATAAGAGAAGTAGCTGTGCTGTGCCAACACTGACACCCCCTTCATGTTTCAGGAACTTCTGTCTTCAAATTCTGAAAAGCATCCCAAAATCTAGAAGATTGATTAGGGGTGGCATTTATAGCAGCTGGCTCTTCCATGGGATTAGCACATGCAAGTCCCCCAAAAGAGTGTAAAGCACTGACAGAGAACTGCGTCCTACTCCCAGGCAGGTCGCCAGAGGTTTTCTTGCTCTTGCAAGCCTGAACCTAAACAGTTTCTGCGAGCCATGCCCTGAAAATGGCAGGTGGGCAGTGCTGAACATTGCCACAGACCAGCTTTTGGGGGAGAACCCCTCACAGAGGTGCCCCTGCTTGGATCTCAGTATCAACTGAAGTAACCCTCATCGGGTTGCTGGTATGAACAAAGCGCATCAGACTAAGTGTGCAAAGCCTGCTGAAGGCAATTAGCTGCTGCCCATCTAACCTTACAACTCCCTGCCTCCGTCTGCGTCTGCCTCAGAGAGCGGTACCCTAATTCCTTCTACTGCTGATCTGTTTTAACAGATAATGACCTCCCCAGAGAAGTGCTGAAAGATGTGTGACTTACAGTCTTAGCACAGGGCCAAGCTTTTCTATTGAGAGGAAAGGAAACTGTAAGGGAAAATTACAAGGAAATTCACCAAGATCTCTCTGTCTTTGTATCTGAGCTGCTTGCCATTACAGCGCTTGGCCATTGTAAATGTTGGCCATCTACTTGGCCTAGTAGATGTTTTTGGTTTTAGAACATATGATTTCATGTGTTCTGAACGTATGATCTCATACGTAGGCACTCAAATTCTCTTCTGAAATACCATTAAGAGCTCCTGCACTTCACTGCATCTTCATAAAGTCATCTGCTTTAATTCAGAATGAAATCAGAATCACAAATCACAGATGTTGTCTTGGTCATCAACATAAACAGCTTCACTTATTAACAAGTTTGGGTCACGACACCTTCAGAAACTACCCTTGGTGCTAAAGAATTTAGTCTCATATCCTCTCCTATTTCCTGCAATACTATGTGTACTTTACTACAGATTAAATAATGCTCTCTCTAGACCAAACAGACCTCTTGCTTAATTACCTTCAGATCCCTTTGCAAAACATTTGCTCTTCCCTGCTTGAATTCCCAGCTGGGGTTTTTTTGTCCACAAACCCACAATTTCTCATTTGGTCATCACCTCCTCATCCACTTTACAAGAAACTAAGCTATTGCAGGTCTCCTAAGCCCCATTGAGACTGTTTCTGCAATGCTGTAACCCTGCTGTTCAGCAGATAGGTAACACGTTTCTTCAACAATGTGAATACCATGGCTTATTAACGTTAGTATTTATTACACCTGACACATAAAATCACAGTGAATATGAATATGCTTGGATAAATCCATCCTGGAGTCACAATTTTTTTCCCAAATATTTGGTTTAAAAAGAAAGCAATAAAAACCCAAGAGCACTCATTATGCTAAGTAAATGGTAGATAAGTTCTCAAGACAAACATTCTGATATTGAACTTTAGAAGTACTATCAAGATCATTATTAGGAAAGGACCTAAATGTTTCAGAACTAGAGTAGATGTTCTAACAGGCTAAAGATCAAGGGGGATAGCTATCTATTTATGCAAATGCATGACAATGCAGTCCCACAGTCCCCAAATCATTAGAGTAGCCACCAGCTGGGACTTGCAGTAGGTCTCTGCAGCCAGACTGTGTGTATATTCTTATTTGCATAATTAGAGCTACTTGACAGTCCTGCACCAGTACTACTATGTTTCATCACATGGCTTTAATTTAGTTTCCCAACTTTTCATTGCCCACACTATCAGGCTTTTAAAATATATTGTCTTTTTCTCCTGTATAACTCTAACCACAGGATAGGTTTTTCTACTCCCTCAGGGTATCTCCAAGTAAAATAAGCTCATGATAGAACTTTCCACAGGTGATAGACAGCAGTTATCCAGGCACAGCATAACTTTAATGTACAGTTCCCTGTTGTGTGGAGAGATTTCCTTCCTCCACAAAGAATTAACAAATTTGTTTATCAAAACATAGATCCATATGGAAAATAAACCATAATTCAACCAGTGAGTTTGCAAGATGTCATAAATTCACACCAGTAATAGAGAGAATGAAAAATCAGTTGCAGTGAAAGTTCACTGCTTCTACTATTATTAGTGGTCTCCCACTGTGTTTCAAAAAGATCTTACTAACATTTCTGAGGACAGATATTAATTTACAAGACAGAATAGTAACCTTTCTAAAAATATTTGATATTTCAATGTAAAAAGAAGTTATTTGTTTTAGAGAAACCACTGAAAGATGCTTAGTAAATTCAGTTCAACATTCTCTGCTGTGTAGTTTTTAAAGGAATAAAAGCAACCCTCCTGTAGAAGCACATCTCTGCTGAAATCATCCTTTGGCTTCTTTCTTTTTCACCTTCTGAAACCTTTGTTATCTATGTTTGCTAATGATTCTATAGAACTGGAAAGAACCATTTTGGGAGACCTCTGAGTATCACCTTCAGTAGAAGTCTGCCTCAGAACCATTTACCGAAAAGGAGGGAAAGGTTTCATAGGATCATAGAATCATAGGGTTGGAAAGGACCTCTGGAGATCATCTAGTCCAACCCCCTGCCAGAGCAGGGCCACCTTAGAGCAGGTTACACAGGAACGCGTCCAGGCGGGTTTTGAATGTCTCCAGAGATGGAGACTCCACCACCTCCCTGGGCAGCCTGTTCCAGTGCTCTGCCACCCTTAAGGTAAAGAAGTTCCTCCTCATGTTTACGTGGAACTTCATATGCTCAAGTTTGTGCCCATTCCCTCTTGTCCTATCACTGGGCACCACTGAAAAGAGCCTGGCCCCATCCTCCTGACACCCACTCTTTAAGTATTTATAAGCATTGATAAGGTCACCCCTCAGCCATTTCTACAATACTGTTCAGAAAGATTGTGTTTGAAGTGAAGGACACATGATGAAAGCCAAAAGAAAGACCAACTTTAAGTAAAACAAATGAAGGAAACATTGAAAATGTCATGGACCAAAATTACTTGTTAAAGAACAAAACATACTTTTATTCTGAAAGGAACAATCCATGGGATTTTTTTCGTCATTATTTTGATTTTATACTTATTTGAATCTGCTGATGTAAAAGGAATTAGAGCATAGGATTTTCCAGAAATCCTTCAGAGGTGAATTGACCTTGTTCACTTACAGTCATGTGGTGTGAAATCCAGTAACTGCATGTAGTGTGATATAAATCGCACATCGGCTATATGCAGATTAAACCATTAAACTAAAATCAAGTACCACAATTTTGATAGAGGAATAACTATTTTTGCAAAACTAGTGAAAGAGGTTTACTATATGTGAAGAGGGATTGTATCTAAAAAAGTATTCACAGGAACTTTGTGAAATAACACTGTCCATAGAACTAGAATATTATTCTTAATGCTGTTTGTTATTGCATGCAGTAGAAGTGCTTATGCTGGAACAATTATGAACTTTTCAGCAAAGGAAGACACAAAATGTTATGTGGTCTATTGAGTTCCATTACATTTTGGTTATTTCTGTCTTCTTTCTCAATAGGTCCTGATGAATTTATTTGAATCATTTCATCATTTTAATCATTGAATCATGACTGCCCCTAGGGAGGCTGGTCTAGAGAGAGCATTATTTCATCAGGGTTTGGTATCTTCTGAAAACACAAGTGTGTTGCTTAGGAGTAAATATGTAACATCTAACATCATGAACCAGAAACGTTGCAATAGCAGGAAAGAAATGATAGCGGAAGTGGACTGAAAGCATGGAAATGGTCATTCTCCTTATGAGGCTCTGCCAGTGCAAGGAAAGCAGATGGGGCAAGAGTTATTGGTTCATGTCTTGATATCATGACTTCTTTTAGTAAAGTGAACACCCATGCATAGATGTTGAATGGGGTCATGTTATTACAAGTCAACTTAGTGATCTTTCTGGTGAAGAAAGAGTAACCAAATCCTGGAAAACACAAATAGGAGTTGAAAGGTTGGAAATTAGCTAGCATGTCTCTTCTGTGGAGACCCCACAGGAAACTCCTACTGCCTCAGAAACCTCTGCACACAGAAAGTAGCCAGGGCATCTGATGGAGGTGCAGAGTGAGTGCACTCATGCTGTGGAGATAGGGAGAGGCTGCCAGCTTAACTCTGTCACATAAAAGCTCAACAGAAGCCCTATTTGCTTTCTTCCAGGTTTGAAAAACTTGACTTGCTTTCAGTGCTTTCACTTATGATATAGAGAAGGCATTTGCCACGTTCCTGCATCAATGGTGTAGATCTGCTTTGGTACTGTGATGGAGGAGTGAGTGCAGGCAGAAATATATGTTCAGGACTATAGACTGCTTTCAGTACCAAAGCTCCTACCATGCCCTGACTCCCACACAAATAAATCCTCTTACATCATCAGGGACATACAGAGTTCAAGATCAGGGCAGAATCCAGCTGTGGATTTCCATGCTTCATAATAATGTGACTATGTTGCGGTACTGTAAGAGAAGGACAATGCTGAAGCCTTTGCAAATCAAGTTTCAGCATGAAAACCCACATGTATTCTCCCTATTCTGGAGAAGCAGAGTTAGGAATTGCAGGGTATCTTGTCTGGAGCTCCTATGCAATCAGATGGTATGCATTTGCCATTGTGGCCTTGGTTTGCTGTGAAAGCAAGCCCTTGGTGGGAAAGGAAGTGAGTGCGAATAATAAAATCTACCTCTAAAAATAAGATCAGCTTTACAATAGGCCTTTTGCTCTTACACTGTTTATATAGGCAAATTACTTGGCAAACTCTGCTCTGACGGCGCAGAAGCAGGCTTTAGCCTGTTATTTTTGAGCCATTTATTCATCACAGAAGCTTTATTAAAAATGTGCTTTCCATTCTTCTGCAAACAAATACAAAAATCTGGTCTCCGAAGATATCAGAGCCATTCATTTTTGAAGCTGGCAGCACTGACTTGCAGAGAAGTTGTTATACATTATAATTTTTTTCAGAGCAAACTTTTCTTTTTATCCACTGGAAATAATTAAATATTAAACATTATATTAAAAAAATTTAAATGTTTTGAAGGGAAGATAAAGCAAATCACATGTTCTGACTTGAGTTCACCACAGGGAATCTTTCTAGTGCTGTGGAGAAGCGTAAGAGAGCATAAGAGTAAGAGAGTGTGTTGTCAATGCACATCCACAGGCTACTCCTCCCGTGCCACCTCAATACCAAGGTGTTTCTAGGGAAATAACTTCTGTGACCTATGAGCAATGTATATAATGCACTACTAGCGCAGCAGTCCCTGGCTGGTGGTTCAGCCACGTTACATATTCAGAACTGATTCATCTCATTATTTCCCTGCCCCCTGCTCTACCCCAAGCTGCCTCAGGAGCTTAGATGACTAAGGAAACTCTCTCATTTACTTGTTAATACAAATATAATTATAAAAATAAATAATTGTAACACTAAAATTATATCTTTTGAGAAAAAAATGCATTGGTTAACCTATCTACATCCTGTTCTCCCCTCCCCTGACTGAAGCAGGACTTCTCATAATCCTGTACGATAAACTGTAATTGTATGGCGATCATACAGATTGATAGAAAAACAATTATATGTGTGGTAACATTAGAAAGCTAAAGCTCATCCCATCTCTTAATTCATCCCATTTACCTGGAAGACAAAAGTAGCAACAGGGAAAGTGGTTCCTTATCTCTGTAGCGATCCTTTTAAGGACACAGCAGATAAGGAAAATATGCCCTAACACATGAGGCAGGCAGAAGTAACCTGGCCTTCTCAAGAGATACTTATCTATCTGCGTACTGAGTAGCTGGATTAAAGGTCAGCAATGATCAACGTGGCACTGAGTCACCATTATGAGAGGCCTATTAAACACAGCTAATAAGAGGAAAAAGCAGGATCTATTCCTCACCATTCTTAAATTTTGGGACTTTCTACAATGAGTCAAGCAAAAGGGACACTTCCAAACAGATGCTGGATGTGTGTGATTTCACACTCATTGTTTCATCTTTATGATTTGCATTTAGTATTTGTTGAGTCCTGTGAAGGAAGTGTCAGATACCCAACCAGGGGGCAGGCATGAAGTTGAGCACTACGTTTCAAAGTACCTGTGAACAAACAGTCACTGGAGAGCAAACAGATGTGTGGCCAAAATCAATAGCAAATGATCTATTTGAATCAATATGTTTATCAAATATTGGTGATTTATGAGAGCAACTGGAGAAACAAAATTAGTTTGAAAAGCATCTACAAGCTTAAGCTTGTAGGATACTTTATCTAGTATCAAATCTGTCCTGCTAAAGATATAGCCCTGATTCTATACATTTAACAGGATGCTTTTCATAGGATCCTTTCTTATAAAAATAGACAACAGAAACAGCAAACATCACAGGCATATTTCTTGTAGTACTACAGCTTTCCAAGCAGCCTAGTTTAGCTGTCAGTACAGTAGATGCTGAAAATCCTGCAAGACCTCAAGAGATATCAGATGATTGAGAATTGATCACTTTCTCATTTATACTGAACCTCATTCTAGAAGCTCTGTGTGGGTGCATGTGTGCACTACCTGCTACTGCTTTTAAAGGCCTACGTCCTTCATGTTCAGTCGGTTGTAAACACTACTGCTCTTTCACTAACGTGTTTCAGTAGGTATCAGTGCAGTAATTATATGGCACGCTGATGCTTAAGATAATTTTGTCAAAAATAAACAAAGTTATTTCAAGGATTAATGTTTTAATTGGGAATTCTGTTCTCTGTTTTGAGCCTTTTGTAACTTAAAATGGTCTTACCACATTCCATGTCATTATGTATTCTATAGCACCTATTTTCTGCCCCATATTTCACTCTCTTCTCTCTTCCCTTATCTACTTAGTTGGATGTCTCAGATTCTGAATAAATATACTCTTTCTTGATTCATTGCATAGCACCAAGTATAATGAAAACAAGTCATAAAAATAACCTTTCAGTCATTACCCAAAAGGCAATAGCAAAGGAAGCTGAGGTATTAATAGTGAAAATCTGATCAAAAAGAAGAGGTGGGAAAATATAGGTGTAATTGTGCTAGATATTTGCAGGTAATATACAGTAAAACGTGTAAATTCTCACTTATACCAGTAAGGGAAACAGAAGGGTAGACCAGCCATCTTCAATAGTGACAGGATTATCTCCTTTCAAAAACTTTGACTGGCTTTACATACTTCGTTTTGTTACACTTAGTAAATTCCCTTTCTGACAATTTCAGTCTCTCTAACAGTAATAAAATTAAATACATTCAAGTTCATGATACATTAAAGGGTGCTGGGTGCAAGGTAATCTTAGGTACTGGTACAGTGAGGTGAAAACACAACAGACTTTTAATGAAAAAGTTCACAGATTACTTGAAATAAATTTTATCTTATACTTTTCCTTTCAAATTATGAAAGGGACTGACAAAATCATGCCAAATTCTGATTTCCTAGGAACAATATTGTGCAATTTATGAGTTTCACAAGCTACTTCCTTTGACAATGATCAATTATTTATTTCAGTGCTGTTTGGTGCAGGTTCGCACTGCAAGCTGTA
>VXBO01014626.1:18753-33669 GCA_013400135.1 Rhinoptilus africanus
TTTAGGGATTACAAAAAATTTAAACAAATCAGACTGCAAAAAACTAAAATCAGAAGTCAAGTAGCTCCTCCCAAACAGGTAGAGAAACATGTCCTTGGCATGAACTTCTTTGTTTCTCTGTTGGTTACTGCAAGACCTTCTTTTTCTCTACTTTTCTCACAGATAGTTTTAAACTTTATAATTACCATGGGGTTATGAAAAGACTGTAACTTGATTTAGCCAGAACCTGCGTGCAGGCAGGTCTCACTGCCCACAAAGATAGTGATGGAAGGGGAGTGTTAGAATACTTTTTTTAATCTGTCAAGCCTCTCCCCTGGTAGTGCCCCCTGCACCCAATCCAAGTGAGGATTTTTAGTTAACTAGATTGCAGAATATTACTGCTAAGAAATCTGTGTGGATAAACCACTGCAACTGTGTCCAACTGTCTTCGAAGAAATTAGAGTCTTCTGTGTGTGCACCCCCTCCCGCCCCTCACTTTCATTTTAAACCAAGGCATTTCCACGTGATTTGTGTTGTGCAGAGCTAGCATTATATCTTCAGCAATTTACTCCAGTCCAGAGGTACATATGTCATAGCAGAGGTGTCGGCATCGGATGTTGCTGCCTGTGGCTACATACTCAATATGTATATATAATAAAATTCAGTATACACATATATGTATATATGTGTATATAGGTATATATATATCAGAATTTTGTAGCTGTACCCACCCCGTGACTTTTGCAGCATTGTCTGAAAGCAATGCAACCTGAGCATCCTGGCTCACCACTGTAGTCTCTGGCCAGGCAAAACTACCATTCAGTTCAGAGAGCACTCTGTCCAGGTAAGCCCTAAGCATCAAAAGCATTACTTTTCGAGGTACCTATCCTGATCCAGGAAGGTAGTTAAGTCTACATGTTCTGCTTGTCAGCCCAGGGTAAGACCAGAATCTTTTAAGCAGGAACACCTTATTCTGGGTTTATGGAAATAGGAATGAGAGGGCTCAAAGGCAAACTTCAAGATCTAGGTCATCCTTTGACAGGAGTCAGGGTCTTGCTGCAGGAAAATGTGTGGAGGCTACATATACACACTACACGTCTTAAGGGAAGAATAATAATTAACTGAAAGTTTGAGAATAGGCAGGTGGGAAATTCTATACCAAAGCATCCTATCTGCAAGGAGAGAAAGGGTCTGTTGAGCAGCTGCTCTCAGACTGCACCAGCACCAAGCTCAAACATTTCATCCCTCTGGACAAATTTTACTCAGGCTTTGCCCTGAGAAGAGTTTGGACCTTGCTCCAAATCTTTATACATGAGCACAAACATATCCCACTCACCCCCAACTGCTCACTTAATACCGTGCTACACTGCCAAGGAAAGAAGGAAGCAAATGATGCTCAGAAGGCAAAAAGCAGAATGACTCCCAGGTAACTCTGAATATTGCAGAAGCAGAAGGTGGAGTTTGTTTATGCTTTGGAGAAGTCTATGTGTAATTGCAAGGAAATTCACTTAGCAGTCCAGAATAAGTACTAATCCTTGACAGAAAAACTTCATAATCTGTCGCCTGCTTCATAAAAAAACTTCATAATCTTTGCCTGCTGTAAGTAACAATAATATATGTTACATATTTTGACACAATGAATGTTTTAGGCTGATTTGAATGAATGTATACATTAAGCTTTCTAAAATGAGAAATGTGCATTTTCCCCCCACTGGCAGCCTTTTCAAGCTGAGTGTGAGCTAATGCAGGTTGCAAAAGCCTTGTTTTACTTCTTCCTGATCTTACAAGAGTAAAGCAATCAGGATACAAAACGCTTGTGCTGTACAGTCCCAAGCTCTAGTCACAGATTGATACAAACACTGTTTATTAATTAGGCAAGTGCATCCTAAGCATTTGGTATTTCTTTCTAAAAATCAACAGCCTGCTTTAACAAAACTACAAAAGGACAATGCTGTCTGGTACCAGAGATTTCTCTGTGATTACAGAACAATTTCTCAGTCACTGCTTTAATTCAGGTTTAACAGAAAAGAGAGTGTCCTGTAGCTCCCTGCTGTTGATTCATAAAATAGCCAGGCCATGCATCATGACTACTGAGATCTATTGTAAGTTTTAACACATATTCAGACCTATCCATTTTCAGAAATGTTACTTTGTTGTTATTGCAAAGCATCTAAAGAAAGATGAAGAGAACAATATGGTACTGCTTCTCCTTGAGCATTTACAGGCTTATTAGAAACAGAATTTCACAGTTAAGTTAAAACAATAGGAACTTCTTCCACATATATGGTAAATTGCTGCCAAGTCTTCTGGGGCATTTTGGAACTACCATTAATATGATGATAATTATATCAGCCGTTTACTGGATTGTTTATTAAAGAAAAGGAAAAAGTGCCACATATTAAGTTAGAAAAGGGTGATCTCCATGAAATAGAGAGGACATTCGGTAGCCGTTTGTAGTGCACAAGTGCTTTCCAGCAATTAGAGAAATTACAATCCTACCATTTACAATCCCTGAAACATTAAGGATAAGGTACTATATTAATATTCTTCCATAAGGAAAAGGGAAAGAGAGTCAGGAAACGGAAAAGAAGCCAGACAAACTGAAAACATATAATAATTTCTTTGAATGGCCTGGTTATGATCCAGCTTCCACCTCATTGCAATTTATGCACAGCTCAGACAAAGACTTTGTTTTATCCTTGCTTTTTGGTACAAAACATGAGCCAACATAGGAAATACACAATATGACAGATTTTTGTCACAACTGGGTCTTGCAGTGCCATCTGTGTTTAACATCAGTCTCTGGAAAATGAGAGAGGTCACTCCATAGTTCCTCCTTTCTCTCTTCAAATGGTCCTTTAATACATTATTCTTATTCAAAGACATTTTACAGGCTTTCTGCACAGACTATTGAGCACTGCTATGTAAGTGGCCACACACATGAATGTCGGCACAGACTAAGCAGGAGTCCTAGGGACTGTTCCAGTGAGAAAGTGTGCCTTGAAACAAGCAAGACATGAAATCCACTAACACTGCTAAGATACTTCAGCTTGTATGACTAGAGGTGATTATATGAACTAAGTTGAAGAAGAGAATAAAAAATGGTATAAAATTACATTTAAGACAGAAGTTATGAAAAGAAGCCAAAACAAGCAAAGTCTGGCAACAAGTATGGGAAACACGGAAGTGTTGCAGATGGCGACCTCCTATTGGTCATTTCAGACCAGGAATGCAAGGGAACTCTCACAGCTCTTCTGAAAGTGCAACCTTCATCCAGGCAGCCACATGCTATGTTGGAGATCTGGTTGTTAACGATAAGACTTCACGGCCCTATTGCTTGTTGCATCCTCCACTCAGAAGAACTTTACTACTATCACCAGCTCCAAACAATAAAATATACCAAATGTCCTCAATTCGAAAGATTTTGTAAAAGGATAAATTCCAGGTCATTTTAATTTGGTTCCTTTGTTTAAACTTTCTCCAAGCTTCTCATTACCAGTGCTTTCCTTTCTTCAGGGGAAAGATAAGATTCACAGACACTTGGGACAGTGGTAAGAAAAGGAAATATCTCCAAACTCAAAGTTAAACTGCAAGCATTTGTAATTCTGATTGCTTACCTCAGAACTAAGTAATTTGGATTAACCAGTAAGGTCACTGTGAAATTCACTATGGGGGAACATTTACATCTGTCCAATGTTCACAGATTTGTATTTTGCAGTAGGCATGCCCTCACATGTAGTTGCAAATATTTGTACACCCACACAGATCTGGTTTAGGTGTGCACTTCCACTTTGAATGCTGGAAATCTGTGGCCATGTAGAAACAGGAAAAAAATTTTTTTTTGGTTGGATTTTCTGTCAATTTTCTGCTTTAAGCAAAGAGGAGTGGAGACTCCTCTGCTTAATAATATTGGTAGCACTAAACTGTTAAAAACAGTTCAAGCCAAAAAATGCAACTCTGTATTTAAAATCCTGCATAATCCGCCACAGTACAATGAAAGACACTATGTTGTAAAAAATGACTGGTTTTTTTTTAATAACTTTTTTTTTTTTTAATTAAAGTGTGGGTCTGCTTACATGTTTTACCTCTTTACTTTTTCTTTGCAAGGCATACAAGATAAGTCCTAAGAATCAGTCTTTTGCTTTTATTGTTTCAGTGACGTCTTGTTAATAACAAATCCCATATACTACCAGTAACCATGATAAATTGGCACATTAAAGAGCGCTGCTAGAGTAATTTTAATAAGTGGCTTTGTTTTTCCTCATAAAAGTAACACACTTGAAGGAGGAAAGAAATTACTTAATTTTTGAAAGAGCAAGTGACCCCTATTTCTCTCATACCAGTGAGCAGAGGAGCCATCAGCAAAGGCTGGTTGTTACTTTAAAACAAAGTACTTTGTACAGAAGTGGGAAGAAACAGACTTGTCCTGAAAGCGCTGAGTCCTTGCCTGGACCGTGCAATGGGCAAAAGAACGGGGGCTGTTGCTCCAGACAGGACTTTTTCTGTCCTACCTGCAGGATAGGCTCATCTGTGCAGGATATTTTTACTGTCACATGCGTTGTATTTTCATAGAGCTGAAGAGCTTTCACAAACTTACCAGTTTGGCCCAGACTGGAGCAGATATAAAGGTGCTGTCACCTAGCCTGGACCCAACATTTGTGATTTAGAAGGCAAAAGAGCCCTTGACTTTCACACATTCTGCAGTCGTAATTCAGGTTCTTCCCAGACAAGGACGGCATCCTGATAAAAAGTTTGGGGTTCACTTGAGTCAAGCCTATTGCCTAGAAATGTCTTCTTCATTAAGAAATAATCATCTGTCATTTCAGCAGCTAGAGAAAGCCGCGAAATACATTGCACAGGGCTCAAATGCACTAGTTATTTATAAAAGAAAAAGGAATGGAGAGGCTCACCGGCAGTTTCCAAGGTTACTCAGGAGGCCCTGCTAGACTGCATCTCCTTTTGCCTTCCCACATCCCTGCAGGTCTCCTAATGGAGAAGCTCTGATGGGGATGTAGCAATCTCCAGATACCACTCCTCACTTGAATGGGTAACAACCTCTCTGTTTGGAAGACAGTTTGAACATTCAAGATGGGCAACATACACGCTCCATAGCATGCTTAGTTCTTTATTTTTTTCTTCCTTTCTTCTAAACTTGTTTTTCAAAAGTTGGAGGGTCTTCCCCTCTTTTTTTTTCCTCTTACCCTCTCTAGTCAACAGCTGGATTTTTCTCAGCAATATAAACCAGCTGATCAGTCCTAACAGATTAACACTAAAAAGTCAGTTTGGAGCAATACAGTCTTTTTCTGCTCCTATTGGGCAGTATTTTCAGTTGGAGCTCTGTTTAAATTTGGAGCAATTCCAGGACCCAAATGAGAACATAGCCTTTCACAAGCCCTTGGTTGGCAGAATAAAGAAGCTATTGAATGGGCACCGATAAAGGCAGATATGACTCCTACTTCTAAGATCAGAGAGGTACTTATATTTGGAGAGCTTTTTTTCCTGTAGTCTATTTCTTACATGATCTAACAGACACTTTCTTTGAACAGTATCAGTGTGTATGACATTTTATCAACTAAAAACATTCCCTCCTCAAAAGTTTCCTCATACTCCATGTAGTGGTAATTCTCTAGATTGTCCTTCTAAGTATTGAAGTGAGTACTTATCATTACCTCAAAGAAAAAGCGGGATCAAAGAAAAGACTTTTTAAGAAACCTTCAGGCTACACATTCACTGTATCTCCACAATCAAACGGGACAAAATATTGGCCTGTAACTCAATTTTGGCAAAGTTATATTCTGGTTAAAACATACCCCACACTCAAAAACAGCTGCAACATTTTGGGGATTAATATTCTAGCCATGCTTGTCTATGTATTTTAAAGGTCACCAAAGTACTTGCAGAACAAAAAAACTTTCAAACCCATTTCTCTTTCCTTAAGGATTTGACTGAATAAAAAAGAAAAAAAAGGTGCCTGCATATGCAGGGGACAGCAGAACTTGGTCAGGGAGCATTTCCTACTGGATGGGAAAAATCTTTGACTATTACACAATTACATGTTTCCCTGGTGACATGCAGTTGTTCTGATAAAACAGAAAATTAGGAAACAAAGTCCACTGTCCTTTACAGTTTTATAGAGCATAATTTCCCACACAACATGTTACCATACCAGAGTGATGATTTTTTCAGGATGGCCTCAGTGTAAAAATAATTCTGACATTTTGGTGTAGGCCAGACAGCTAGCAAAATACTGTCTATGCAGACACATGCAGATATATCGCAATAAGAAAAGATTAATTTGCTATGCTGTTTAAGGAAAGGTCTGCCTCCAGTTCCAGCTTAAAATATATCCATGAAGAGTGCTATCAATTTAGCATAATATGCAAAAAGCTTAAACCTTCAATTGAGCCCTATCTTCCCCAAGTACATTGAAGCCACTGAAATGAAGCAAGCATGAACAAAATGGGAACTCAAATTTATTTTGAATGTTCTGATGGGAAATCCTTCCTAACTTTATCCACCTGACTGCTACACTCTAGCCTTCCTGATTTTTTTCTTCCCATTTAGTTTCTTCCCAATGAAACTGCCATCCTCTACAAAATCATAACTTCTAGGTTTTTGAACACAGAGGCCAACAGAATATGGCTTCTCTCTCAAATCAGACAAACAGAACCCCCCACATACTACAGCCACAAGTGTTCAGACCTTTTCAGCCACTACAAGGTGCTCTAACTCCTACACACTGTTAATGTCCACCCCTCACCTCTTTGTATGAGTGTCACTAAGTTGGCTGTTAACAAGATTAGTTTAGAGAAAAGATGTCATAATTCCAGGGTAGTGTATTTCTTGATATGAGCTTTATTTGATATGGAAATTTATAAAAATAAGAAAACTGAGGTGACAGCAGACTTTGAGTCAACTCCATAGTGTTCAGGGTGTCACAGATGCTATGAGAATGTGTGCTGAAACATGCCACAGTAAACTGAGGAGGGACAGACTGTGAAAATCACAGCTCCTGAAGACTGAAAACTATCTAGCTTCAACAGACAGATAATGCGAAATTTGTTGTGGGGTGGGTTTTGGTTTATTTGTGGGGGTTTTTTAGGGTTGTTTTTTATTTTTTGTAACAAAGAGAAATAAAGTTAAGGAGTGGGCAAATGAACTGTTTCATGACGGGTAGCCAAACAAAAGCAGTGCTCACTACGTTTTCTACATTTTCATCCAGCAGTCTTGTCAGAGATACTCATCATGTTTAGTCTTACAATAATGTTCAAAGAGGAGGAAGTGGTACAATCAAATAAACTGAACATGTTCATAGTAAGGAAAAAACAGATGAAGGAAGCCACTTATGGACATAGATGCAACTGGTTAGATTCAATAACATTTGAAAAGTTGAGAAACCATGTAAAACTATATACCTATTAGTATCAGGAACCATATGGGAAATCTCTGCCAAGCTCTATTTGAATTAAAGTACACACACATTTCTTTCATGCAAAGAAGAAACAATATGTAGTACTTGGCACCACGCGCTGTTTTTATTTATTTGGTGGGCTCAGGATGTATGTGGCCACTATATTAACTAATAGTCTGGGGAGAGAAATATTAAGGCAGAATTAACAAATTTCCCAGGTTATGAACAAAATCTAAGCCAGGGCTGCCTGGTAGTTGGCAGTCAATTTTGTCTAAGAATAAGTTAATTGTACCCAGAGAGCAAGCAAGAAGCTGTGCAGCGTTTCCTTAGGCTCACTCTATTTTCAACTTTCTACAGCAGAAACTTGTCTTGTTAAGTACCTCAGCTGTGAAAAAGAAGGATTTAAATGAAATATACTCAAGTCCTTGGGCTTAGTCCTACAAGGAAACCTCTGAGCACAGGTAATCTCATTGAAGTCAGCGAATACATTGAGTTTTTTATAGCACCTGCTTGCACACACTCAGTGGTGCATAGTCATGCAGAAGAGGATGCCATGTTCCCTGAGCACGCCCACTCTGTGGGTGTAACCACTCAGGTCAATAACGTCTGGCAGGAAAGTGGTGTTACCTATAGCAGAAATACACCAGTTTCAGGTAGCTAGGGAAAGGCAGAAATTCAGGGCTTATCTATCACCCAAACTTTGTAACAAGAACAGTTAAAAAAAAAAAAGATGTATAACAAACTGTGAAGAGCCCTAGTCAAGGCTTCACAAAAGAATCAGTCTGCTGAAATAGTTTCCCACTGTCTTTTCCTTGAAAGAAAAATTCCATTCTGTAGAAGGCTACTGCTTCTGTCACCCAAACTCTGAATGAGAGATATGAAATATATGCTTATTTACAAAGTATAAAAAGCTGTATATTGTCCTCACAAAAAAAGGTATCTATGTACTTTCTATGCACTTGATTGGTTTAATCTTGTTCTCTACTGATGTCTGTAGAAATGGATAAAGCAATTCATCTGGATATGTAGCAATTCACAAATCACCAGAAATGTACAAATGTGTTTGCCTGTTAATGTGGGTTTTATTATTTGAGCTATGAAAACAAGATACACTAGAGAGCCAAAGGATTACACCTTTTTAATAAAAGAAAATCAGAGTAATCATCTGGTTGGAAGACTTACTCTTGTCTAATTACATGTCATTTTACAAGTTCTCTTGGGTTTATAGAATTTAATTCTTAAATGCTAGTGATCTGAAAACAAGACTGTGCTGCAGGATTTGGTTCAAGTACGGTGCTAGAAAAATGATTTCATTTTTTGCACATAATGTGTATCAGGCACTTATGTACAAGGTTAGAGAAAAAGTTACTAATAATTGATGTTTTGATGTCATCAAGTGGTGGAAGTTTCTAATTCAGGTCGATATTTTGAATTCTAAAAAGTATTTGCAGTACTCCTTGGGATAGAGTTAAACACACCCAAAGGATAGGGAAAGGTTTTTCTCATTGAAATGAAGACAGTCTCCGGATGAAAACCATTCAGCAGAATTTAACAGCCAGGAAAATGCTGCTCTGAAGCAGCATTTCACTACTTAGTGCAAGTGACAGTTTATTTTTGAGGCTGGTGTAGACGAATTAGGCCCAAACTAATATTTTACTTAGCAATGACTCACCTTATTGCAAGGTGAACTCCAGTCTGGGAAAGCAATATATGTTGTATGCTGTCTTTGGGGTGCTAAGGCAGAACTCACCAGGCATAAATCTGAAATCAGGAAATATGGCCCAGCATCTGCCTCTTCCCTGCTCCTTTTGAGATGCCTTTCATTTGCCCCTTGAGACGAAGTCACGTCCTATACCTCTCTGTAACAGCCACTCTCTGTGAGAGACAACATAGGACAGGGAGCTCCCCTGTTTCTTGCCATTTCCACCCAGCTTGTCAGACAGTAGACATCATCTACCCAATGAAGAGTATCAGAGCAAATAGTTTATTTTTCCACGTAAAATCTTTCGTTACGTATGTTGTCATGGGTTAATTAAGGTCACAGAGTAACTAGATGTGAACATTACATAGACTTTTGTGGAGAAAGAAAGATGGGATGGTGAGGCTCAGTCCCAGATGGAGTAAATGCAGCTGGAAAAAAGCAAAGAACCCCTTTTATGGCTAGCAATTACACCAAGTTAGACAACGGTGGGGTCATGAACTGCCACTTGTCCTGAGCACATTTATAAGTAGACCTCTGTGTGTCTCATAACCACAGAAGAGTGTCAGATGAACATTGTTAAAAGCTTCATTATTATGCAGTGAGATGCACAGCACAGTTTTCTGATGATTCAGTTTATGGAGAGGTTGTGTGAGCTCTTCCTCTCCTGATAACAGCTCTCGGCTTTTCACCTTCAGTGTCAGCCTTAAAATAGAAATATCTGTCAGTTTTCACAGTGACAAAACCTGCAGAACATTCCTGATCCATCAGAAGTAATCTAAATGCAATTTTCCCTCTCCCTAAGCAATGCAAAAAAACCTATTTTTATCTCTGTCATGTCTATTCTGTTTTCATCTTTTCCATAATGGCATTAGACTCAGTAACAAAGTCAAATGTAATGTAAACACTCAATAAAGGCTTCTTTGAAGTTTGGTTAGTGCAATGGATTGGTTGACCAGAATTCATATCTAGGTTTTGAAGCAGCTGAAATGAGTTTGACGGACTCAATATAGGACTGACAAAAATTTTTGCTATCTTATCCTGATGTAATACGGCGATGAAAATCATGGTCATGAGTCACCATGCATGCATCATATCCAGTGTAGGCACTGCAGCAAAAGGATCAAGCACTGCCTTCTTTCAGTAATGAGCTCACTTCAAGTCCACATCATTATGCATCACCAGGACCCACCAAATTGTTTGCAAACAAGCTATCCAGTGAATTTAGCCCTGTTTTCTGTCCTGCTTCCTACAAAGACACTTACTATTTAAACATATTTGTTGTTCCCCACAACCAGCCTGGCAAAAGGCACTCTAACTCAGTTGGCTTCATCTGATTAGGAGACCATGTCATCTCCACTGACCCTTCCTCAAACAAGTAATTGCCAAGTATCAACAGCTGTTCTGCTCTAACAAGGAGAACAAGAGCACATCTAAGATTGACACTTCTCACATGCAAAGTCAGAAAATGTGGAAAACTCCCTTTCGCTGTGGAAATGAATCCCTGCTTATTAAGGGGAGGTGTTTACAACAGTAGGTTATCACTATTATTTTCAGTTTTTAAGAGGTGTTTTTAGCACACAAAGAAAGCCAGGTCCTTGGAGGGCTTTCATCTCAGCAGAACAACTTCCTCCTCCTTACAAGCATGGAAATATATCTATTTTCTCTACATGTTGTCTGTAAACAGAGGATGCAATTTGTTAAGGGCCCCTCTTGAGGTGTTACATGGCCCATACGCACCTGTATGTAGGGAAAATTAGTTCAGTCATTAAGAGTACCAGAGTAGACCCAAAGACCATTTAGCTTGGTAAAAGATTTACGTACCAGGCTTGGGACAAGTTCCAGCAAGAGAAGAGGCAGAGTTATTGGAGTTTATTTTTAATGAGTTCAACATTCAATCTTTGCAGGAAGGGGAGGGCACGCTGTTGAGCCTAAGACCACCTATGCACAAGTAAAGTTAGATTTTGCCTTCAAAGTGCTGGAACTCCACTTTCTAAATGCTAATGAACTTTTCTGTCCCTTCAATGACATTTAGGCTTGGTGTTGTGTGCCTCCATGTTCACACTTAATTGTAATTATGCAAATATTCCTCTTCAAAGCAATAGGGCCTTCCATTTGCTTCCATATGTTAAGCTTATATAAAGCTTTCAAGGCACAAGAACATTGAAAGGTAAAGGCAAAAAAAATTAAAATTTTGTTATTGTTTAGTATTATGGTTTTGGCTGTGGTCATTTTGTTTTCTGATTCACTGAGCAGCCTTACAATGGAACTGAAACTGTTAAAAAGATACTTGGGGATATAGTAATTTTAAAAACAAAAGCTTTAGTTAATTTGGAAAGGTTTGATGCTCTCAGTAAGAAGAGGATTTTTTCTGCAGAATCACAGGGCTGATAAAATTGTCAAAATTCATTACTTTTACTATTCTTTTGCCACCCTTAAAAAGGGCTCTTCACCCCTAAAAAACATGTTTGAAGACTATGCTGGAAGAGGAAAAGGGCTGATTGGTGCACTACCACAGAGAAGCAACTGAATTTTTCATATAACAGAGCTATGGCATATCTGAAAGTATCCCAATATCACATGCGAAATTCAGAATTTATGGCAAAAAAGCATAAATAATAATACTAAGAGAGAAAGGACTTCTTCATAGAGCAGTAATTTTTGCATATAGCAGCATTTTTTGACACATCTGTTAGTAATAGGATGAGAAAGAAGGGAGTAACATCTACCTTTAGTCTAATTTGCCTAAGGAATGATAGTGTACAGCAGACCTGAGCAGCAAGATAGCAAAGAAACACAGGTCTACAAGGTGCTGACAGGGGATTTTGCATTTCAAGGCAGCTGGAGCTGAGCAAGAGGCTGAGCTGTAGCTGCCCTCAGATATCTCTGGGATCAGGAGAATTACACCAGCTGTTGCTCTGCCCCCAGGTAATTTCCCTATCTTGTATTTGAGCCCTAAACTGCAATCCAACTCTTTCTCCTCCCAGAAAATCCTTAAAACCAAAGAGTAAAAGCACCAGTGTGCAAGTTTGACTTTGCCAACCAAAGTGCTTTTACTTTTACCTGACTGGAAGCCATGTTTCTTCAGAGTGCCAAAGTAAACACTGCAGTCTGCTATTTAACACTTCAAAAATTGGAGTGGATTTCAAAGGTTGTTTCCTGTATATTACAATAAAAAGTTGAGAACTGCCATATTCCTGCCACTCTGGAGCTGCAGTGGTGTGACACTGTATTACAGTGGGACAGATTGACTAGGGTCTTCCTACTCCAAACAATAGCATTTTCATAGTAACACATACAACAGTACAGCACACTCTTGAGAGATTCTCTTTTAAATAGTGCAAATGTTGATGACATTCACTCGTTGTGCTCTTCAATGGCAGCTGCTGAACTAGTCATTTGGCAGTAACTTATGTTATATATAATATAATGGATGCTCTCTGCATCCTCAGTTGAGCTCAGCTCCCCAGTGTGCAGGTTCTAGTACAAAGATTTTGTCTTCCTAGCACTTCCAACACTATAAAATTGCATCATACAAATAGATGTAATCACTGTCACAACAGGATTGTCAGACCAAAGGAGTTATATGAAAGGATAACAAACTTTTTTATTAGTGGAGAAGCGAAGTTGTTTCAGTCTGTACAGTTCAGGGTTCATACATGTTTTCTTCCTTGACATTTTATGGCATGAAATAAGACAGATGTCTGCAAGGTTATTGCCCCCTTATGATAGCAATAACCCAAACACTTGGATACATCACAGCCAAGGAAATTAAGACTAACTAGGTATACTAGCTCCTGTTTAAAGTTTTCAATGACACTCCATTCAAGAATTCTCACAGAAGATCATCTTTCATAGAATCATAGAATGGTTTGGGTTGGAAGGGACCTTTAAAGGTCATCTAATTCACTCCCCCTGCAAAGACCAGGGTCATCTTCAACTAGATCAGGTTGCTCAGAGCCCTGTCCAACCTGACCTTGAATGTTTCCCGATTTGGGGCATCTACCACTGCTCTGGGCAAGAGAAGACAGGAAAAGAGCAACAGGGAGGACACATCTGCAGAAATGGCTTTCCAAGCTTTGTGAGTGTGACAGTATTACATCCATCTAACACTTGTGATCCTAGAGTCATTTCCTAGGTGATTTCAGACAAACCTAGCTTTGCAATGAAGATCTCCTGCAGAACTTTTCACTGAGTAGCTGTGGAAGGTGTGGGCCTGGAATGAAGAATAAAAATGGCACCGACTTCCAAATATCTCCTATCTCCCTAGCTACAGCCCATTCAACTGTCCTTCACTTAAAAGGCATATGACACTATACGAAGAAACAAAAGATTCCACATACTGTTGCTGCGAAAAAATACTTAACTTTTTTCCACTGTTCATCTCTTATGGCACTGACAGTTCCAACACATTGCTGACATTGTATTGGAACTGTGTGCTGAAACTGGGATATGCAAGAAGTTCACCAAGCTTGTTGACCTAGGACAGGAAATGCCAGAGGTAAGTTCCATATTTTTAAAGCCAACTGGGTAAGCTAAAAATCCTTGGATAAGTTACTGGCCATCAAAGCCAATAGAAGGTTCCCCACTTTTTAAGATTCTTTGTTTTACTCTTTATGGTTGAGTAGAATCCTCATTAATATAATTGTTGACAAATGATTATCACAAGTGAAATAGTTAATTGATATAGCTACTTAACATGTTTGACTTTTTGCTCTGACACCAAGGGTCCAGCTCTGCTCTCAGCCTCACTGGGAAAATTCCCACAGATATTGGTAGGATTCCATCAATTTTATATTCTAGTTAATTACAACGGTGGTTAGCTTGCATTTTGCTCATCCGAAATATTTATTATTTTTATTTTATTTTTTATGATTTTCTCGCCATTCAGTGCAATTTAAGCTTAGTTAAGCTTATTGGAAACATTCAGTGAAATTCACTCTGAATTTAAACATTAAATCGTGTTTTCAGAATATTTTCCTGTGTTAATTACTTATTTTCAGATCATTCATGTGAGCAATCTTAGTAAAACAAATTCATCCCCTGCAACCCCACTGAAGTAAATTCATTTGCCTCCATTTTTACTTTAGATTCTTTGCATTCTTTGGTCTTCTAAACAGAGACTGAGTTTTACTATATATCGGTATGAAGAAACAACTCGTACGCAACCTGCTGTGCATAAAGGCAACTGGGGCTATTCATGTAAAATTAGCAAAACTTATCCCCTAAGCCTTATAATAGAGTTCTCTCTGTCTCGTTTTCCTTGTATTTGCTCCACAATGTGTTTTGGGGTTTTTTTATGAAAAAAAGACTTTCTTTCTCTTATTACTTGCCTGAGGAAGAAGCATTTTCCCAGGGCTATTCATCCAAAATCAAAAGTTGAGTGATAACTGTGAGATAGACAGCTTAATGGACCAAGCTGTGGCCTTTCACCTCTGACAGTGGTAAAAATGTAAGACCTTTGTTTATTCATATTATAGGTACAGGGGAGGCAGCTGTGAACAATGGTCCATAAAATTAATTTCCTAATGACTTAAATAGGTGACCTGGAAAGCCTGATGCAAGCCTTCTGCTAGTGTCTATGGTGTATAGATGTGTATACAAGCGTAAGTAAGAAATGGATTCTTCATGTTAGCACAACATTCAGTATTTTCCAGACTTTAAAACACTATGCCAGCTATCAAGGAGTTATGTCAAATATGAGGGTACTATGTATTCCCTAATGCTCATCTGCCTAATTAGTAAAAAATAAAATAGTACATTGTATTGTAGTGACATAGAAAAAGAAAGTTTTATCCCAAGGTTAAAGAAATTGCAGCATCCTTGA
>VXBO01014632.1:0-32288 GCA_013400135.1 Rhinoptilus africanus
AGATAGACTAAGGGAATTAGGTACCTTTAGCCTGGAAAACAGGTGTCTGAGGGGGAACCTAATCAACACTTATAAATACTTGAAGGGTGGGTGTCAGCAGGATGGGGCCAGGCTCTTTTCGGTAGTACCCAGTGACAGGACAAGACGTAATGGGCACAAACTTGAGTATAGGAAGTTCCACATAAACATGAGGAGGAACTTCTTTACCTTGAGGGTGGCAGAGCACTGGAACAGGCTGCCCAGGGAGGGGGTGGAGTCTCTGTCTCTGGAGACATTCAAAACCCGCCTGGATGGGTTCCTGTGCAACCTGCTCTAAGGTGACCCTGCTCTGGCAGGGGTGTTGGACTAGATGATCTTCTAAGGTCCCTTCCAACCCAATGATTCTGTGATTCTGTAATCAATTGCAGCAAAATTTTTAGGATATGTTTAATTTGCAAGCAAAGTCAGTTTTCTGATTCTTTTTCTGACAAAAAAAAAATTAATTTCTTCAGCTCAGAGCAATTGCTTAGAGGG
This sequence comes from Rhinoptilus africanus, assembly GCA_013400135.1. Classification (NCBI taxonomy): domain Eukaryota; kingdom Metazoa; phylum Chordata; class Aves; order Charadriiformes; family Glareolidae; genus Rhinoptilus; species Rhinoptilus africanus. The sequence continues at coordinate 514 of VXBO01014632.1, forward strand.
TACTTAACAAGTGAACCAAAGCTGATTTTCAGTCTGTGGCTTTACATTGACTTTCCTTCATTAACAAATTCTCTTTCTGTTGCATTGCTTGATAGAAAATTCTTACCCTGTCTCAGTGAGCATGATATGCAAACTACTCATCACGTGTCAAACTGTACACACATATTTTTTTTAAACTCAAAATTTAATCTTATTTACAATCTATTTAACCACATACCTTCACCTTTTATATTTCTACTCGATCACATGAGTAGTGTCCTGGAAGACTGCACAGATGGCTACTCTGCTTCTGCTGGTGAGCCATCCAGTCTTGATTTACCCAAAGTACAAATTGGCAAAATAACCACATCACAGTGGAAAAAGTATTGTTGGAGTTAGGAGTTACAGCTAGCTTTTCTGCTCATTGCACTGTGTTAGGTTACATGTCATCTAAAAATACTAGTTTTCAACTAACTATGAATGGCCAGTAAACGTAAAGGAAGAAGTGCAGTAATGTACGTAACACAAGCGGTACACTCAGTACTTAAGCAGTATGATGGCTCCTCAAAGTAAATATTTAAAAGCAAAATTCAAGCACAGGATTTTCAAAAGTGGTCTAATTTAACCTCTGTCTGTTCCTGCCCAGTCCCCTCCAAGACTAACTTTTCCAATCAATAAAACATTTATTTGGAATATAAATATTGCTTATCTCCTCCACCTTTAATCCTAATCCATTTACCTTTTTCGATATCCATTTAATCAGTACTGTTTTGCAGAAGAAAGATCCTTCTCTGTTAACTTAACTGATGTGCAGATAAAAGCCTTTTTGTATCTTAGATGTTGTCTGTTCCACTGGAGATTCTGCATTTCAATAGCTTGAACTGATAGACTGTCAGTACCAGTTCGATAACCATGTGGACAGCAATAGTTGTGCTGACACCCTTGTCACAAAAGAATGCAATGAATTTGTCATTTTCAACTTCACATAAATCCCCACCTCCAAGGTTATATCTGTTGGTCTGCCATTTTAGTACAGAAGAACATACCTGCAAAAATCAGCGTTAGAAAGAAGAGCAAGATCCTCATCCTTTGAACAGCAAGCAACTTGCTCAAGAAATTCTGAAAAAACTTCTCAGAATCCAAGTCTGTAATACTAACCAAATCAGAAACCCAACACAGCGTAAAATACAGGTGGGCAACATTCATGAACATTCAGGCACAAGACATGCAGAATTTATGTAAAATTTGAATTTTCTTGAAGCTGTAAATAAATCAGGGAGAACACAATCTTTAGAAATCTTTTCAGTGCTTTAGAAAGTTTTGGGATCATATTTAGTGAAACTGTCAGGCTGATACCTTCTCAAGTACATCTGGAATATCAGAGGGAAGTTTGTTAGGAAGTCAGCCAAAAGGTTTCAGCATTAAGGGAGAATACGTATACTGTCTGGGAAATTTTGAAAGATATGAAAAGTGTATGGAAATCATTGGAAAAAATACCTCTCCGCTGTCAGAACTAGGTTTGAAAGTGAAAGCAAGAAATAAGTACTGCTGAAAACAAAGTAATTTTAAAGAAAAAAATGTGTTGGCTTTGTAAAAAATGTATGAAACTATTGAATAAGTATCAAAGATAGTACAGTGGTGACTTTCAGGCTATATATTTAATAATTAACTGGTTCTCTCATTGGATTTTAATTTGGAAACAGAAAGATTTCACCCCCACCTACACGTAGGAGCTGGTTAGCATGCATCAAAAAACCTATCCACAATAAACAAACTCATGGGATATAATCGTGAGATAGATGATTCTGGAGAGAAAAAAACCACCCTATTATGGTCCAAAATATTCCATACATTTACTGGAGGACAGTATTTGTGCAATGTGCTAATGCTCTGTGGATAGGAGAGTAGTTGCACTTTATCACAGACACAACAACTCATTATGGTCTTTTTTTCCATCTTGGTAGATGAAATTCCAAGAGCAAATACTCCGGCTTTTGGAAGCATTTGTATACATACTTTGAACCACACTTTTTCTAACAGCTGCATCACTGAAAGTATTTTAATGACATCTTTATTTCTAACTAAAGGAGACTTCAGCTAGGTGAAGAGTAGCATTCAGGAGTGACTCCTGGATCCTAGATGATGGAATTTGAAGAAACAGAGAGAAAAAGGTATAATTTGTGCCAAATTCCCAAACACATTTTTTGCGTTTCTTGTAAGTGTAAAGATTTCTTTAGAAAAAACACAAATCTCCACAAGATCATCGCTCACCAAAACCAAAAATCTGTTTGCTCTCCCAGCAAATAGGTCTTGGGCTTTCTTTTCACAACTCTGGGAAAAGTAACATAACTTTTTGTTGCTCTGTTACCTTCACATTCAGAACTGACTTCCTTTCAATACAGAAGGGTAACTTGGCCAATGTCAAAGAGCTGAGTCATCTATACTGACTGAATTGCCTTTCCTGTTTATACAGCACTTGTACCACATATCAGGGTTTTCTTGTCTAACTTTTAAACAGCTTGAATCTTCCACCATACTTTCTCACTGACAAGAAAAAGACAGGTAGTGTGCTCAGGGCTCAAAGTTCACCTTGTCCTCATTTGAGGTAAAACAGAACTTTCTGTTCAGTAATTTTATTTCTTAGCTAGGCCTCTTCTAGCTCTCTGAAATTAACAGCATGTTGTGTCTAAAACAGTTTGTTCTCAGAGTCATAAGACCAATGTTTTCAATTAGTGCCAAGGAATGGTACCAATGAGTCTCTTGCTATACTTATTGCTATAACAGCCAAGGTCAGTTAATTTCATTATTTGCCCTGTTGGAGGGCCAGAAACGGGAAAGCGTAGAGGGGTCCAAACTGAAGGGAGGAGTGGACAGGACCCAAAATTGACCAACAGGGGTGTTCCATCCCATCTGCCCCATGGTCAGTATAAAAGCTGAGGGATCAAGGACACATTCCTGTGCAACCTGCTCTGGAAGACCCTGATCTGGCAGGGGGGTTGGATGATCTCCAGAGGTCCCTTCCAACCCTACCATTCTGTGATTCTGTGATCAGCACTCTTTCTTCAATAGCCAATGTCCAAGGAGGACCCTGTCTGTTCATTTGCCTTTGATCCTGATCTGTGGTTTCCTGACTCCAGCTCTGGAGTCCAGTTCCCACCTATCACTGAGTCCAGTCTGGGCCTTCCGCAGTGCCTGCCAGTGACGTCATTCTGGGATCTTAATACAGTTTTGTATATACTGTATCTATTTCATTATTTTCCTTTTTATCTTATTATCAATATTTCATTAAAGTAGTTTAGTCCTTTCTAAACTCATAAATCTCCGTGTGTGAGAGGTGGGGGGAGATCATCTGTTGCTGGCCATTGGCCAATTTGGCCCAAACCACAACACACCTACGGATTGAAGCAGAGACATTTTCTCTTTCAAAGTCTCCTTGATAAGCCTAATCGTCATTTGGTAGCGGTGGCTAAATAACTGGTGCATCCGGGTGCTTTTTCTTCCTTACCCCTCCTACATACCATCCATGAGTATGATAGCAGTACAGTCATAGAAACAGGTATTACCGACTGATGTTTCACAGGTGTGAATGTGTGTGTTATTCTCTTAAAATTACTGTGTTTGGACTTTGAAGGAGTATGAAATACTGTCACTGCAAAGGTAACAAATACAGAAAGCAACCATGAAAGGTGTCATGAATATTCAAAAAGGTTTGGCCATATTTGCTACAAGCTAAATGTGTGATAAAGTAATTTAAGTCTCCCAATTAGTAAAGCAAAACCGACTACTTTACTGCATATTATATTTCGCTTCAGAAAAAATGTAATAGCTGGAAGTTAGCAGATATAATTCACAAGTAAATGCATTGAGTTTTCATTGAATTTGAGGTGGCGGAGGCTGGGTGGGGCCCCAGTGATATCAATTTACTTTTCTTTGCAGGATGTTGTCCTACAAAATAATAGACTGTAATGGGAAAAAGAAAAGATAAAAATCAGCAACATGCTGTTTGTGTTATAGCTGGTAAAACAATGCACCAGAGCCTAGTGGCAGCAGACAGGGTCTATAGATCTTGTCGCATATAATGAAAAGCAAGAATATAAAGAGAGATGTGAGCAATTGGTTAGAGTACGTTTAGGTCATACATACTTTAATGTACTTTAAATAATGCTATCTTAATGTTCCAACAATATTTCCAGCTTGTGTTGCCTGTTATCAGTTTGCAACAGCTAATACGTGTCTAAAGGGATATTCAGTTAAAACGCTGGTTTTGTAAAAAGAAAAAAAAAAAAAAGAAGAAGAAGGGATTTCGGATAACCTAATTTCCTATTTTCCAGGTCTGTGCTGTTTAGAGTGAAGCACTGATGGCAACATGGATGAAAAACATGGGCTGGAATGACTGAGTAAGCAAGAGTGAAATTTGTCATACAAACTCACATTGAATATCTTCCAGTAAAGTCTAGTTTCATTACAGTCAATTGCTATGTGACTGAGGAAAGAAAATTTAAAGAATACACTTTTTTTCATGCACTAAAGAAACAAAATTACAGGAAACTCGAAAAAAGTGCAGCACTGTCAATACCAATACTTTGCTCTTTATTCTTATAATTGAAGAATTTCTTGTTCTTATATTATGTTCTTCTAGTTGCCATGATTTTACACTTGGATTTTCTTCCTTAGAAACTTCCCTTAGGGAGACAGGACCAAACAGGAAAATATCTTATAATTCTTATAAGAATACAATGTTTTGAAGAATAAATCAATCTTCTCCTAATATGGATAGACACTGGGAGGGGCAATGACTTTCCCAATAGCACCTCCTAAATGCTGGAAAACCCGTTGTCCTGGTTTGAGGTAAAACATACCTGTGAATAAAAGAAATCTTGCAATCCTGTCCCCTATGTCTCCTGAGAAAGGGAAAGCCTTTACTTTATTTAAATTTAAGTAATTTACTTCAATATAAGTGTTGGGTACAGGACAGGATTATTTAAATTAATCTGTGGTTTCATCGGTAGTGGGTGGTCACTGCCTGATCTTTCTGTGCATTCCTACAATATAAAACCAAAACATTACCGTTTCAGACTGCTTCAATAGCCCCTCACTCCCATATCTTGGCTTACATATGTGGTTCAATGTCACTTTCCTAGTTTCCAAAAATGCTTCCTGTTTCTATTGATTAATATACACTCATATCTTTGCCAGAAGCAGTAATCTAGAAGCACTGTTTACAGGTAGCACAACACAAGGACAGGGATGTAGAACCCTGCGCATCAGGATGTGTCACAGAGAAGAATAATAATGTGTAACGTTATTTTATCCTACTTTTTTACTGTGTGTTTTCATGAATGTACTATGAGCTGGTCAGTGAAAGGCAGGACAAATTAGAGTCCATTAATCTTTGGACATTTGTTTGACTCTGATATAATGACAGTTCTTAAAATGTACTCATTGATATTTATTACTGGTGATAAAGAGATGGTTTATGTTCCCTCTTATGTTTGTACAATAACACAAAAACTATCACAGGTTGTGTCCATGCCTATTGCTCTAGTTCACCTCCAAAACTTCAGATAACAAAGCAGCCTGTCTTCAAAACATCATTTTTTTTCCCTTTGGCACAAATCTCATTATGCTGTTATTCTATCTATAATTGGATGATTCATATAATTAAGAGCTGACATATTGGTTGGATTACTCTTTATGAATTTCTCAGAATATAAAAGACTGCCAGCTTTCATATACATATCTACTGGCAAAAACAACAAACAGATCAGCATCTATGTGCCTCTAAAAGTGTTTTCCTCTTCTATTTATGATGCTTTTAAGACCAAGGTTGTTCAGCAATCATAGAATCATAGAATAGTTTGGGTTGGAAGGGACCTCTAAACGTCATTTAGTCCAATCCACCTGCAATGAGCAGGGACATCTTCAACTACATCGGATTGCTCAGAACCCTGTCCAAGCTGACCCTGAACACTTCCAAGGATGGGGCATCTACCACTTCTCTGGGCAACCAGTTCCAGTGTTTTGCCACCCTTACTGAAAAAAAATTCATGCCTATATCTAATCTACATCTTCTTTCTTTTAGTTTAAAGCCATTACCCCTTGTCCTGTTGCAACAGACCCTGCTAAAAAGTTTATCCCCTTCTTTCCTGTAGGCCCCTTTAAGGTACTGGAAGGCCATTATAAGATCTTCCCAGAGCCTTCTCTTCTCCAGGCTGAACATCTTCAACTCTCTCAACCTCTCCTCATAGGAAAAGTATTCCAGTACCTTGACCATTTTTGTGTCCCTCCTCTGGACCCAATCCAACAGGTCCATGTCCTTCTCATGTTGGGGGCTCCAGAGCTGGACCCCAGGAGGCGTCTCATGAGAGCAGAGTAGAAGGGCAGAATCACCTCTCTTGACCTATAGGCCACACTTCTTTTGGTGCAGCCCAGGATGTGGTTGGCTCTCTGGTCTTCAAGCGCACATTGCCGGCTCATGTCCAGGTTTTCATTCACCTGTACCCCCAAGGCCTTCTCCTCAGGGCTACTGTCAATCCCTTGATACAAGGGTTGCCCTAGCCCAGGTGGAGGACTCTGCACTTGGCCTTGTTGAACCTCATGAGGTTCACACAGGCCCCTTCTCAAACCTGTCCAGGTGCCTCTGGATGGCATCCCTTCCCTTCAGAGTATCAACCACTCAGCTTGGTGTCATCTGCAAACTTGCTAAGGGTGCGCTCAATCCCACTGTCATTGATGAAGATATTGAACAGTACTGGTCCCAGTACAGAACCCTGAGGGGCACCACTTGTCACCGATCTTCATCTGGATATTGAGCTGTTGACCACTACCCTCTAGATGTGACCATCCAACCAATTCCTCATCCACTGAACATTCCACCCATGAAATCCACATCTCTCCAATTTAGAGGGAGGAATGTTGTGGGAGACTATGTCAAAGGCATCCATAAGTCCAGATATATGACATCCGTAGCTCTTCCCTTGTCTACTGATGTAGTCACTCCATCGTAGAAGGCCACAAGGTTAGTCAGGCAGGACTTGCCCTTGGTGAAGCCATGATGGCTGTCTCGAATCACCTCCCTGTCCTCCATGTACCTTAGCATAGCTTCTAGGAGGATCTGTTCCATGATCTTCCTAGGCTCAGAGGTGAGGTTGACAGGTCAGTTTTCCCAGGGTCCTCCTTTCTACCCTTTATAAAAATGGGTGTAATGATTCTCTTTTCCAGTCACCAGGGACTTCACCTGACTGCCATGACTTTTCAAATATCATGGAGAGTGGCATGGCAGCTACACCAGTGAATTCCCTCAGGACTCTGCGATGCATCTTGTCAGGTCCTATAGACATCTGTATGTTCAGGTTCCTCAGGTGGTCATGAACCTGATCTTCTCTTACATTGGGAGAGACTTTGGTCTCCCAGTCCCTGTCTTGCAGTCCATCCACTCGAGAGGTGTTAGGAGAGAGGTTGCCAGTGAAGTCTGAAGCAAAAAAGTTGTCAGCCTTACCTTTGTCCATTGTCACCAGCTTGCTGGTCTTGCTCATCAGGCGGGTACACTTTCTTTGACCTTCCTTTTCTGGCTGACATACCTGTAGAAACCCTTTGTGTTCCTTGCCAAGTTCAGTTCCAGCTGCGCCTTGGCCTTCCTGACCCCATCCCTACACAACCGGGCAGCATCCCTATACTCTTCCCAGGACATCTGTCCCTGTCCCTGCCCCTGCTTCCACTGCCGGTCCATCTCTTTCTTACTGTTTAGTTTGACAAGCAGATTTCAACTCAGCCATGCAGGTTTCTTATCCTCCTTCTTGATTTCTTACTCCAGGGGATCGAGAGCTCTTGCATTCTAAGGAAAGCATCCTTAAAGATCTGCCAACTCTGTTCTGCTCCCTTGTCTCTGAGAGTAGTTTCCCTTGACTAACTACTTGAAGAGCTGGAAGTTTGATTTCCTAAAATTCAAGATCCTAACTTTACTCTTCCCCTGGCCCATATCCCTCAGGACTGAGAACTCCACCAGTGCATGGTCACTGCAGTCCAGGCTGCCTCCAATCTTGATGTCACCAATTAGCTCACTTGCATTTGTGACCATCGGGTCCAATATCGCATCTCCTCTAGTGGGGCTGTCTATTACCTGGCTTAAGAAGTTATCTTTAATGCACTTCACGAGTCTCCTTTATTGCCTACAGCTTGTCATGCTACTTTTCCAGCATATATTGGGGCTGTTGAAGTGTCCCAGCAGGACGAGAGCCTGGGAGCACAATACCTCCTGTAGCTGGAGTAAGAAGGCTTCATGAATAGGCTCCCATTGATTGATTGGTCTGTAAGACCCAAACACTTCTTTTCTTCTGTCTTCTTTTCCTTCCTCCTCCTACACACATTAGTTGGTGAAACGGAGAATGAAGTGTTCTTTCTTCTGCTCACAACTATTTACCTTTGGTGGTGCTTTGAAGGTTTGCCTGCTCAGAGTGTGTCAGCTGGATTGTTGTGCTGGTCTTACTGAAGACTGGGAGTTTTGCCATTTTCCAGGATGTCACGATTTTGCACTCAAGACTCTCTTCACTAGAAACTTCCCTTAAGATGCTAAGGCCAAACTAGAAACAAGGTCTTGATTGGCTATATGTTAACATGTAATAATCTCGCCAAATGAGACTTCATTAAATCTGAATCTCAAATATGTTAAGGCTGAATCTGTTTGACAAAGAAGTAAAATTGCAATCAGAAGCAAGCTTTGCTGTCAGAAGAAAATCAATGGACTAACTTGCCCACACTACTGAAAGTAACTTGCCAAGCTCTGGTGTTACAATATAAACAGCAAAAATTATATGGTAATAGCCATTTTGACTCACTAACATGACTTCATCATTCATGCATTTGCACTGGCTGACATATATCCGTGTTAAAAATCTGGCAGAGCTTCTAGTGTGAGTCAATAAAAGTGAAATATGTTCAGAATGTTATGATCGCTATAATTTTAATAGTTTATCTTGTAGGAAAGCAAGGAAATGGACCTTTAAAATGAATCAGTAACATCAGGGACCAAATTATTGCAATCTAAATTTTGATATCAAAACTGCTGTCCTTGTTTTCCTCTTAAAGACTGNTTTGCCTGCTCAGAGTGTGTCAGCTGGATTGTTGTGCTGGTCTTACTGAAGACTGGGAGTTTTGCCATTTTCCAGGATGTCACGATTTTGCACTCAAGACTCTCTTCACTAGAAACTTCCCTTAAGATGCTAAGGCCAAACTAGAAACAAGGTCTTGATTGGCTATATGTTAACATGTAATAATCTCGCCAAATGAGACTTCATTAAATCTGAATCTCAAATATGTTAAGGCTGAATCTGTTTGACAAAGAAGTAAAATTGCAATCAGAAGCAAGCTTTGCTGTCAGAAGAAAATCAATGGACTAACTTGCCCACACTACTGAAAGTAACTTGCCAAGCTCTGGTGTTACAATATAAACAGCAAAAATTATATGGTAATAGCCATTTTGACTCACTAACATGACTTCATCATTCATGCATTTGCACTGGCTGACATATATCCGTGTTAAAAATCTGGCAGAGCTTCTAGTGTGAGTCAATAAAAGTGAAATATGTTCAGAATGTTATGATCGCTATAATTTTAATAGTTTATCTTGTAGGAAAGCAAGGAAATGGACCTTTAAAATGAATCAGTAACATCAGGGACCAAATTATTGCAATCTAAATTTTGATATCAAAACTGCTGTCCTTGTTTTCCTCTTAAAGACTGCAACTTCTGGATCTTAAAAATGTTGCCATTTTCCTGACCTAATCTCATCAGAGTAGAGATACACATCTTGTCCCACGGCTGGGATATTTAAACACAGTCTGAAGCAACAACAGAAGACTGCACAAGAGATCAGTTAGCGGCCTACTGACAATTAACTGCCTACAAACTAAATGCTTACTAGTGGCATTCCTCAGGGTTTTGTACTGGGGCTGGCACTGTTTAACATCTTTGTCAGTGACACAGACAGTGGAATTGAGTGCACCCTCAGCAGGATGCCAACGACACCAAGGTGTGTGGAGAGGTCGACACACTGGAGGGAAGGGATGCCATCCAGAGGGACCTGGACAGACTTGAGAGGAGGGCCCATGCAAACCTCATGAGGTTCTACAAGACTAAGTGCAAGGTTGTGCACATGTGTCATGGAAATCCCAGACACAAATACAGGCTGGATGTAGAATGGATTGAGAGCAGCCCTGAGGAGAAGGACTTGGAGGTATTTGTTGATGAGAAGCTCAACATGACCTGTCAATCTGAGCTCACAGCCCAGAAAGCCTTTTGTGTCCTGGGCTGCATCAAAAGAAGCATGGCCAGCAGGATAAGGGAGCTGATTCTGCCCTTCTACTCTGCTCTCCTGAGACCCCAGCTGGAGTGTGGCATCCAGCTCTGGGGACCCCAACATAAGAAGGACATGGACCTAGAGGAGGGCCATGAAGATGACCAGAGGGCTGGAGAATGCCTCCTGTGAAGATAGGCTGAAAGAGTTGGTGTTATTCAGCCTGGAGAAGAGAAGGCTCATGGGAGACTGTATAGCAGCCTTCCAATATCTAAAGGGGGCCTACAGGAAAGATGAGGAGGGATTCTATCAGGGAGTATAGTGAGGGGTAATGTTTTTAAACTGAAAGAGGGTAGATTTAGATTAGATATTAGGAAGAAATTCTTTACTCTGTGGGTCATGAGGAACTGGAACAGGTTACCCAGAGAGGTGATAGATGGAGGTGTTCATCATCAACATCCCTGGAGGTGTTCAAGGCCAGGCTGGATGGGGCTTTGAGTAAGCTGGTCTAGTGGAAGGTGTCCCTGGCCATGGCAGGGGGGTTGGAACTAGATGATCTTTAATGTCCCTTCCAACTCCAAACTATTCTATACTTCTATGGTTGTATGACATAGCAACAGGTGTTGATGGTGTCCCTAATGAGATGGAGCTACATCAACTTCATCTGATGATGCAGAGTTGACCACCAGGTTGGAAGAGACATAAAATATCCTACAGCTCATGTCTAAAAAGGTTGATCAGAAAATCACAAGGCAACAAGGCCTAAATGTTATGAGTTCTTTTCTGATGGCAACTGGTGGCCTCCTTCTACAACAGATTCAAAGTGACTTTTCTTTTGATCTCATATGAGCTGAAGAGCATTTAATTTCCTGTCCTTCAAGGTGGTGAGACATATGAAGTTCCTTTGGGAAATTCCATGACTTTGGGAGACAGTACAGTTGGCATTAAAAAAAAATTAATAAACAAGACTGGGATTTGCAGTTGCACCACTGCTTTTCTCTATATCCCTGTGGTTTTTTTTTTTTTTAGTTAAAATCCTTTCTGTGTTCAGAGTATGGATGATTTCTCAGGCAAGCTGTATCTAAAGCCTTACATATATAGGCTGTGCCTACACTGTTCTCTTTTTGCATACTGCACACACAGCTGTAAATGCAGAAAGTCTGTGGACAGGCTCTCAGGGAGTCCCTGCAGACATCTAAGGGCAAAGTTTGCTGTAGATCTTGGAAAAGAGTTACTGCAAAGCAATGTGAGCTCAGGCATCCACAGGCGATTTGAGCACAGGCGTCCAAGTCCAGCACAACTTGGAAGCAGGCTGAGTAACCAAGGGCTTCTCTGGTCATGGAGGTGAAAGCTTCTAATCAGTCTTTCACTTGTCTTACTTAGCTCTAGCTTTCCAGACCTTTCCTTCTTGCTCCATTATCCTGTCTAAAAGTATTCCCTTGATTTTCTTTGATTTTTCTCAATCAACTCCTTCAATTTTTTTGGTGTTTTTTTTTTTTTTTTTGTCCCTAATACCTCCAGCTATATTGCTGTTTGTTCTCCATTATGATTTAGGGACAGAGTTTTGTTAGAATATTTATCATCATTATTATTAGTGGGTATTTTGTAAATGTCCCCATTTGTTTGAAGTTTTGTTTTGTCCTGGACATAAGGCTACATGCTTGCTTTATTTCTAAGGACGTAAACAACTTGCCTCTTGTTGGTTAATAGAACAGATGTCATTTGCCCACACACTGACTAGCAGCAGTCTTCACATTCTGCAGAATCAAAGGCACTATAAGATCTTCTCACCCTTGAGCTTTATTCTTCACACCACAGGTACAGGTTAGGGGGTTGTGTGTTGAGGGTTGTTTCCTTGGAGGTGAGGAGGGGCGTTTATATGTCTATTTGATTTGGATTTGTCCTGGAGCATTACAACTTTTCATTTCCTGCTGAGTACCATGTGATGGTTTGCAGTATCAAGGCTACTGAGCTTATATTTACTGGCATAGTGGAGAGATGAACCTAGACTAAAATGGTATCTGTAGCAAATGGCATACTGCTATCTACAGTATAGTTTTCAACTTTATTGTAGACAACAGAAATCAAAGTGGCTACACGGGGAGGAATTTGGTCCAGTGTCTACTATGGTCAGAGATACCAGAGTGGAAGCTATACCAACTCAATTTAACTCAAACACAAACACAGTCAGGAGTCAAGAGCATGCATTTGAGAATATTGGAAGCACCAAGGAGCCAGATTTGTCAGCAGTCAGAGATTTTTTTTCCTCAAGCACTCAGCTTGTTCACATTGTTTAAGCTTCAGAAACACTCTATTCACACTGGACATGCTTGGAGTGAGTTTAGTGGGCCAATCCTTATGGCAAGGGTAGCCTTTTTCACTTTGGGGAAAAACAAAAAAAAATTGGTTTTGTCAATAAAGAAAAGTACTATGAAAGGTTTTAATCTAATTTCCTAGTCAAGATACTGCATCATCCTTATTTCTTCAGATACATTCTTCTTAAGGTAGCAGTGTATCATGTAGAAAATGTGGAGCAGTGTGCCCAAACTGTACATTTCACGGTATGAAGAATGCTTTGTTTTCTAACAAAAGCCAGGGAGACAGTTATGCTCCTGGATCAAACCCAGTGAAAAGTGATATATGAGATAGGTTAGGGGAAAAAAAAAAGTAACTGGAGCATTTCACTTACAGGTAAATAATGACGGAAGAAATAGTTGCCTGAAATTGACAGAATAAAAAGCAAGGATGAGGATGATTCCAAATGAAAGTGTAGTTAGGGAAGACCACCAAAATGCAGAGAAACCTTGGATCCCAGTTTGGGAAAGGGAGCAAAAGAAGTTGAAGGGAAGGTCTAAGGAAGTTTAGCACTGAGGCTTCCTTTTAGGGATAGGCTGTTAAAAAGTATAAGATGTTTTGCTAATAAACACACAATGTCTTGCATAAATCACACAGAAGTTGTAGATGTTGGCCAGAACAGAAACTCAGACACCTTCCATGTTGCTGAAAATTTCCCCAGAAGTGTCATTTACTGGCAAAGTTCCCTCTGCACAAATTCCCCCACTCTTAAAAGCAGACTCTCCACTGTACGTCATCTGACTCCCCAGTATTCAAATTCCTTCTCTAACACTCAAAATTTGGAGACACTATGTGTAATTTTTCACTCAGTTTGGAGTTACGCTTGGTGCAGTACAACACACAGAATTGCCAAGCAAAATTCAGTTCCTCCACATCCCACTCATTCCCCTGGGACACAGGTCTTGCATCCTTGTATTCAGCATATGCTTCGGTAGAAGGAAAAAACCAACCAAGTCTAGTTCATTGACATTACTAATCTACTATGACAGTACAAGCCAAGCAGACATTGGCAATACCTGTTCACTCAGAAAACACTTAGAAAGGAGGTTATGGAAAGGAGAGAGAAAGGGAATTTAATAAGGGAAATCCAATATAGCATAGTATTAAGTACTTCTCTTACTTTTTGCACAGTGTTGTCAGTAGAGTTCACATATCACTAAAATGTTTTCTTTTGAAAACTAAATACCTTTTACTCAACCTCTGGCCTAGAAAACAGGGTTCATTATATGTAAAGCATCTTTCCATTGACTGGCACCTGCATAACGCATTCCAGCATGTCTGTTTGGTGCAGGGAGGACTGTCATTAGTGACTTGCATGAAGGAATCCACTGGGAGCCTGCCAACACTACTACATTAACCCCTGATTAACAGCTACATTTTACAGGCTGGCTACACATGGATTCTATGTGTCTGATAATAAAATATATCTAGGAGCCATCTGCTTAAAAAACATAGACTATGGAGAGTTTTAGGAAAGAGTGGACCAAATGCTGTCTGCTTCTCCCTGATTCTTCTGCTTTAAGGCTGAAATAATAAAAAATAGGCAGGAAGATGGTTTTGCTGACTCCATTGGATTAACAGAAGAAAGTTCCCTAAACAGCAGGAATAAACTTGTTCTGTGCTGTAGTCTGTACCATGCAGCACGAACAGGGGAAGACAGCGTAAACTTTGAATCCCAGGTATTTCTGGCTGCCAGAATAAATTTGAAATCATAATCCTATGTAAATTAGAGCCCTATATTTCTTTCAATTTATATAGAAGATGGAGATAATTCAAACCAGAAAAAAGGACCCTCCAGAGAGTCAGAGATGTGATCCCTACTTTACTGTACACACAAACCTACATTGAGCTTTTGCCCCATACACAAAGCACACTACAGATGCTCTTGTTTAACAGCATGATGAGGAATGATGACATAGACTTGAACAACAGATTGATAAGTGATAAAGATATGCACATATTGTATAAGCATATGCATAAAAAATTTTTGTTTGTTTCACAGGGCCTCAAAGTAGAGTTGCATTGATATGATTATTTTTTAAAAGCTTTCTTTTTTGCATTATTTCACTCTTTTTCAGTACTAGACCATGTAAATTGGCCAGGACCTTTTCATTTTTCTGAGTGAGTCTGATGGTGCAAACCTCTGGAAGATCCCAGGACCTTCCGTGATACAGTAATCAATAAAATAGTCTTAAAGCCAAAGGTGAAAGAACTAAAAATCCCTCTGATTCTTGAAGCCAATGTGCATAGGAAATCATATAATCAACATTTTCACATATCAAACCATGCCAAACCTCAGGTTAATTTGTTACCTTCACCTTGTTCAGTAATTAAAGCTTCATCAATCAATTATTTACCCCCAAGCACAACTTTAATGGTAGTATCACACGCATGAATGCTTGCATGTGCATGTGATATCAGAATGTTGGATCTTCAGTAGCACCTAATTATTCCTACTGGTAGTACCAGAGATAGTCGACCAGGAGAGGCATAGAAATAGATTTGAAAATTGTAGCTAAGTAAGACAAAAATTATCACTGGTTTATAAATGTTATAGTTGACTATCACTATAACTATTCCATTTGCCGTCCTGCATCCCATTCACATATGGGTACCCATTTGTCACTTTCATTTGTCCCGTTTTTAAATTCATCAAAATGTTCTTACATAATATGAATTTTATTTTCTTTGAGCATGGCTTTGTAAACAAGGCTTCTGTATTCACCATGTCATTCATCTGCCTGTATGCCCACAACCTGTAGTAATTTTGGATCAATTAACCATTTTTAGCTTTGTTTGGGTTAAAAGGCTCAAAGGCTATTAACTTTCTATAGCTTTGCAGAAACAGGCTCCCTGATGTCAGGAGAGACAGCTTGTTTAAAAAGTTTGGCTGAAGGAAAAAACCCTCAGTGTGAATTCGCGTTTTAGTAGTCATCAAAGAATATACAAAAGAGAGAAGAAACTCAGGTAGCATGCACACCTTCTTAGGTATTCAAGCTTCATTAGTAGGTACAGAAGTCCTCAAAGACAACACTGTTCAGAATCTACCATTCAAATGCTTTATTAAAGTCTACCTGTAGGAACCTTTATTGACCAAATAGTTATAAGAATAAAGTCAGGTTTCTTTGAGGAGACCTGATTTCCATAAAATTGTGTTGCTTGTTGCAACTACAGTCTGATCCCTTAATTATTTATCAAATGATTTTCGTATCTGCTTTTTCACTCCTTTGCCTGAAGTGGTGACAAACTTCAATTCATTGTATCATTTGCCTGCTCTTTTTTACCATAATCACAGCAGTAGCTCCTTTACAGGCTTTCAGAATTTACCAATTATTTTAAGATTTATGAAAGCATTAAAGTATTTCCTCAAGAGGCCACAAAGCTGCTCAGCCAACATGCATGAAAGTCTGAGGAACAAGTTACCCGTCATTCCCAAATGCCCATCTTGGACAGACATTTTGTCTCTTGTTGGGACAGGCATTTTGTCTCTTCTTGAATTACATGTGCATCAGAACTATCTATGTCATCCTTACAGGATGAAATACATCATCCTGCTCATTTTAAAGAGATAATGGTGTTTTCTTCATCCCTGTACCACGGCTGCTAAAGAAATTTCCATTGTTGACAATACATCAAATAAATATTCCCCCCAAATAATTATGAGCTGTTTGTGGCAGTGTAACCAGTGCTGCCAATCATTAATTTTCCCCCTCAGCCTCCAATCTTCACATTCCCTTATCAAATCTTCTTCCAAGACACTCTCATTCCCAGAAAAGGTTCCTATCTTGATCCTTTCAAGGTACTTTGAGGAAGCTGCTCCCTACTCAGTTTATATTCTTGGCAGGTTATTCATAGTCTGCTTCTGATCCAAACTAAAATGCTGTATTTCCTGGCAGAATATTCTGAAACGATCTGGTGTTCCAGGCAAGCACTGCCAAATTTACTGCAAACTGTCCAGCCCTCACAGTCAACCTTTTGCTGGAGGGGGCTGAGCTCAAGAGAAATACATTATTACCACTGACTGAAGTGCAATGGGTTGCAGCTCAGCACCAAACTTTTGTGTACTGTACCAGTCTGAAAACATGCTCCGTGTTTTCTTGCACTTTAAGCGCATGCTGCTACCATATGTATTAGAGCACAGTCTGTTCCTGAAGGCGGATGTTCCTTATTTTTAAATTTTTGTCCAAATTTATTCAACTACTGATAGTACAGAATTAAAAGAAAATATCTATACTTAGAGAAGTGCACAGTAACTGTTTTCTGCTTGCCTTCTCCAAAGCCCAGCTCTTGCTTTTTTGGTACAGAAAGAAAAATCTGCGGTATTTTCTGTAACAGAAGAGGAAACATCAGGAGATTGGTCTCAACTATCTGTTGTTTGCAGTGACCTTTCTGTTTAAGGATTCTCTTATAATGTAAGCTTCTGTGACACTGGCTACTGAAGTTGAACAAAAGAAAAAAATATGGCAATCAGCTTTTTTTTGCAAAGCCCAGCACACTTACTCCATATTTTTGACTAATACCACAGAGAAAAAGCAATGAGAATGTTTGGGTTTTTTTTCCTGTAGATTCTTCCTTTAGTTCCTAGATGTGTTAAAATTGAGATCTGGACAAAACAGATGCTATAAATTTAACTCTGATTTTATTTGTGACATTGGAAATACAGCAATCTCCTTATTTTCTAGCTCATCCCACAATCAGTCACAGAAATTAAAGATGGAAGGTAAAGATTTTCTTAAAAAGCATATAATTGTTATGATGTTGCTTACACTATGCTATGTAGATGTTGAATAACACAGATTTATGAAAAGCAAAGTTCCCCTGCTTATTCGTCTGCATCACTTTCCATTTTCTAATTGATGGTAAAAGATGCTACGGAGGAAATTTGAAACAGTAGTTGCTGGCTGATCCAGAAGTTGAGCAAACGACAAAATTGTTGTTAGAAGTGTAGTGCTATCTGTGTATTATTACTTTCAGAGTTGCGAGGATTTGCCTTTCAGTTTGGGCTATCTGCCATTAAAAGAGACAAAACACAAAGGTGAAAATTTCTCATTTCCCTTTTTGGGATTTATAGCCATTGTGCGTTATTTGACATTTTTCTTAAAGCTACAGTTCCTGGAGTCTAGTGACTGTATAACCATCTTAAGTTTTATTCAAAGCAAAAACCATCTAACCTTTATAGTGTCAAAGGAATTTTGCAAACCTTCCCTAAAAGCTCTGCAAATGAAGGTATGGGAAATGGCAAGGAAATAAACAAACAAAAAAAGAAGAATCATTGATCTGAGGTGCAATTTGTATTATTTAAGTTCTCCAGGTTGGCAATACCTGTAAATATCTCTTACAGCTTTCTTTTATGCAAGTAGGTGGCAAGTAGTCTTCTTCCTTGTCCCCTCAGTTCTATGACTATCAAGCCACAGTCCATTTCTGCTTCCTGTCCTGATGGTGAGTGCAGCCGTAGGCTGCTGTAGGGGCTGTGCAGCTCCTCATCCATCACACCTACACATGGAACAGATGCCATGATGGCTGGTGCTAGCAAGAATCTGCAGTGTGCTGGCTCACATGCTACGTCAAGTATCCCAGCCTATCCTTCCATTTAAGTTTTCTTTCTCTTGTTCAACATTGGGATCAACTACATATTCTTCATACAGACATACGTAGACAAAATGGGTGTACCAAATTAGATACTAATTCAGCTCCCAGGGTTGTCAGGCAATCAGGCCCCAGCAATACCGGCTCATCTGTGGCTGCCTGAAAGCCTGCAGAACATTCAAACCAAATGACACAGTGAATGCGTTTCGTGTTGGCACAGCTAGCAACACTTTTATTAAAAGGGCAGGGAAAAATACCCATTTCTGAGCTGTCTCCTAGACAAAGGGAAAGAAGGATTTAGCTAATGCTTTTTTGGATGATGATAGACCTTTCTTGAAAGTGCATTTACATGCTGTCACGACAGAAGTGCAGCTTAAGTGTCTTGTAGGCATCCAAGAGTCATTGCTAGTTTGCATATAATGAAGCAGTGTTTTACTAGCAGTTCTATACTGGGTTTTATCCTTTGCTGGTCCAGGGGAGGGGAGAAGCTAAGGAGATGACAGAAAAAAGGAAAGGAACGGAAAAGAAATGTCCAGATTCTGATCCTTAGGTTTATGTGTCTTTTAATAATGAATGTATTGTGTATGAATATAATTATGCAACTATAGTCATAGGAACGAAAGTCCTTTATTACATTCACATTAAGTATCATAAATTGTTCTTTTAAGTTAGCATTACAGTTTAGAGATTTGTCTTCTGAGTCATTGGTTTTATTAGAAACAAATAATAGTAAGGTTATGGAGACACGTGTCTTTGTTAAGAATTAGCCTATTTCAGACTGTGTCTGCTGATTATTTTAATCACTTATTGTCTAAACAAGTTTTGTGGAATATAAAGGTTCTGATATCAGTGACATAATATCAGAATAAATAAAAATGAAAATGTTCTCAAACAGTAGCTTGATTTTAAAAAAAAGCACTTATGCGTGTTGCAGATATCTTTATTATTAATCTGAATTGGGTTCCTAATTGTTTCCGGTATTCCTAGCCTTTTCTAATTTTCATTCAGGCCTTCGAATCCACATGCAGGGTTTCTAGCAAAAAACCCCATATAAAATATGTTTATGATCTGTCTTAGCAGCCATTTCTGTAATACGGGCACGAGCAACATAGTTGTAAAGACCTGATCTGAACATTATTATGCGCTAAGACAGGAACAGCTGCAATGGAAAACTTTCAGGTATAGGCAATGATCTGGGCCTGCTCTGTTTTTCATGCACTTTCTTTCCTTGTGGCTTCTTGGCAAGCTGGAGGGCTCAGTAGCAATTTATAAGACTAGATGGATTTTGCAAGGTTTCTGAAGAGGGACATTAGGCATGACAAATGACCAGCACTTTCATCACTGTCACCAAGGGTCAAAGCAGTCCATCCACAGGACAGTTTGCCACTCAGTCTGCATCTCTTCTTTGGAAGCCTTTTATCAGGTTTGGTCCCAGAGACAATTTACCAGCAAGCCGCAAAAATATACAGGCAGGTTGCAATTGACATCTTGAAGGAAAAATCTCCCTATGTTTCCTACAGCAGAACTAGCTCCATTATACCATAATAAGACATCAGTAGCTACCTCAGAAAATAACAGTATATCCCAGATGGCTCTTTCACTAGAATAGGAGGAATAAAGAGAGAAAAAAACAATCAAAGCAAACAGAAAATACAAAATGAATGATCTGCACTGCAATGGATCTCACAACTGAGAGGAAGTATGTCCCCTTATTTCTCCTTCATTGCAGTAGACTACACTTAATGCTGAAACTCCAGAGAACTGACAATTTCAATCTCAAAACACCCTGCACTTTTTCTTTTCCCTACAATTGAAGCAGACCACAAAGGTAGAAAGATCATACTGAGATTCCCTCTCTTAACTCCGTTGGTAAGACTGTTTGGGGAAGGAGATTTTGGTTGGTTTCTATTTTGTGCTAAATTGCAGTGGGGACAATGTCTGTGCCTTTGTTTCAGCAGCTGCCGTGCACACACAGCCATTACAGCTCCAGTCCAGTGTGTTTCCAGAACCAGGCATCTTTTCCCTCCTCTACAAATGCTGCCAAACAGCAAACATCGTATTGTGTAGGCACAGAGGAAAAGATGCGAGTTGAACATTATTATGCTGAGCACACTCTTTCAATGTTGGCAGACAAACCATGACATTTGGGAGCTCAGCAGTAAGTACTGTTTT
Organism: Rhinoptilus africanus; assembly: GCA_013400135.1. NCBI lineage: Eukaryota > Metazoa > Chordata > Aves > Charadriiformes > Glareolidae > Rhinoptilus > Rhinoptilus africanus. Next base: position 20,897 of record VXBO01014632.1, read on the forward strand.
GTCTTGAGACATCTAGCGAGTGTGCAGTTCAAGATGCTTTCTGGAGGTACTCAAGTTCTTTTTATTTCTTTTGTGCCAGATGCCTTCATATCTATTACTTATATAATGGATGAGCCTTAGTTTCTGGGTTCTCTTAACCAATGCTTGACCTACATGCCGCTAGTTATGTGCAGCTAGGCAGGGTACTCTGCATGAATCCGTGCAGCCAATGTGCCATTTTCTGTTATCTCCTGTTGTGCTTGACCTGATACAAGCAGAAAAATTTCTGGTTAAAAAAAAAAAAAGTTTATGCATGGCTTATGAACACAATGAGTATCTTGATCTTCCCCCTTTCCTCTTGACGAGTATAATTTTAAATAATTATTTTCTTTTTTCCTCTATTTTCAAAAAAACATGGAACCATAGAACAGCACAGGTTGGAAAAGCCCAGGTTGGTTTCTAGCCCAGAACCTTGAAAGATCAACTGGTCCAACCTTTAATTTTAATTCGAGGTATCTCACCAGTATTATAGTTTAATCATTGGTACATCAGAATGGGGATATCAATTTTAGGTCATGCTGAAAGCTTAGAAAAAGACACTTTAAATTTTTCCTTATAATGAAATGAGAGTTATGCTGAAATATCCACTGAACCTGTTTCCTCCCTCACCCTCCCTGCATGTACACTGTACTGCTTGCTGCTCACAGACGATTTCTGAAATTTTATTTCCTACTAAACTTTGCACAGTCATCGAGGGTGCCACATTTATAATGCAAGACAGATCTACACAGCAGATAGTCTAATTTAGATACAAGTTTGTAACAGTTCACTATTCTCTTTAATTGAAATTATGTAGTGGTTGAGCTCTTCACTCTCTCTGTATTATTGTAAACTGTGGTTACTGTGAATCTTCAGCTATGTGAATACAAGATGAGGCTAGGGAGAAGTTCTGCAAAAAAGCAGGCAGGGTTTACAGTGATATGGAAGCCTAACAGGAATTAACACCAATATTTTCACCAAGTTTCCTTCCAGAGACTGGAATTATAAACAAAAGTTTTACACCCGAGACATCTCTGGCCCATTTCAGCTAGAATGGTATCTACTTTGGAAATTGCATTTTTATGGAAGATATGGAAGAAATTAAGAAATTGAGAGGAGAAAACCCAAAGGCCTAAGGAAGTGGCACAAAATATAAAGACCAAAAAAATGTCTGAAGATGAATGAAGAAAAATCAATCTCTCTGTGAGTGCTTCAGAAAGGGAAGAGAATAAGCCTCACTCCAAATCCACGACAATGGGCCAAGAAATAACAGACTTAAATAATTTTTTTTAATACTACTCAGGGACTAAACTGAGAATAGACACCTAAACATAGTTAGGAACTGTACAAAATGACAATCCCTCTTCTAAATAACTTATTTCTATTTACAACCAAACAAGAGAGGTACTGGTCAGGGGAGAAAGTTATGCACATGTACTCTAATTAAGTGCTCAGCCTCTTTTCAGCAAACCAAATCAATATACATAACATATACATAACACCAACTCTGCCACTAAAGAAGCAACACATAAAGAGTTCTTCTTATTTTCGAAGTGCTTTTACGAGAGATACAGATTCCCTAATTCCAAAGGCTAGCGGTGATGGAGAAAGGTCCTTCTTCAGCACCAGATATAAGATGGCTTTTTGCAAGCTGTTTTTCCTAGATTTATGCACATGCATCAACTTCACATCAAAGTTTTTAAAGAGAAAATGAGAACTGGTAGATTTATTAACCTATGGTAATGTTTTCTGTTTGATAGTTAGATTGGGAATCTCTATTTTATCAGTATGTGTGCCTAGATTTGAGAAGCAGAACGCCAAAAATCTTCTGTGAATAGAAAATCAACTCCCACAGATTTCTAATAGAAGCACAGCTTTCTGAAGAAAATAAACTCTTAGACTTGAAAATAGACTGGTTTGCTCATCTGAGCCCTAACAAAATCTTTCTGGTGTTCCACCAGCTTCTTATGAAGTAAGTTCACCAACCTGAAAAGTTCACCAACTTAAGAGAATATCCAGCCAATAAAAGCAAAGCAAGGTATTAAAGAGATAAGGCTGGATTTGAATTATTTTCAAGTATATTTTGCTTTTAAGCAAGTAAAAATAAATAATTTTGTTAGTATTAAGCTCCCCTTGTACAGCTTAGAGCAAAGAATACTAAGCAAGATGAACTAACTTGGAAAAAGGCCCAAGAAATACTGGCCCTCATAAACTTCCCTCTGAATCATTGCTGTTTCTGGAAGGGAAATTTAATCCACCTCCATCTTTAACAGTCATACATGCCGATTAAAATGTAAGGGATTCAGTGCTGTGCATGCCACCTAATGCACCCCTCTCTGACAACAGTATCAAAGCCTCTGCTCTTCTTCATCTCCTTGGAATCAGGGTTGTAACTTCCAGCACAACAGCAAAGATTGTTGCACTCAACAAGAAAACTATCTGAAACACTCTGCAGGTGGTTGCTTTTTTTTTTTTTACCCTTACCAGGCTATATCACTATTCATAGCAAGGTTTTGCTAGATTTACATCTGCTACCAGTGCCTTGCTTAAAGAGTTTTCAAGGTGAAAAAAAGGATTACTGAATGTAAGCAAGGTCTCTTGTCAATTGTATCAATGTTAAATGTAAACATAATGCAGGACAGGTGGGGTGATCATGAAATTAGATTGAGGGATGCTTGCCAGTCTTCAGGTGTTTGAAGGAAATAGATGTGCGTATATTAATACAAAATGAATGTGAATAGAGTGAAAACACTATGGAAATAAGATCTCAGGATTTTTTAGCTGTCAACAATATGTTAACAATATTTACTGTAATGATTTGAGACTAAAAATTAATTCTAGTTTACCATGATAAAAAGTCAGTAACATCATTGTAGGCTGGTGACAATGCTCTTTTCTTCCTTCCTCCTCTGTGTCGTTTGCTATAAAATATCAGGAAGTGTCTGGAGGCCTTCCCCTGGATATCATACAGATCTTATTGATAGAAATCTTTCGCAGATGGTACACAAGTGCGATGCAAGATGTTATAATTTTCTGGGATAACACTAGTTAAAAGCAAACATATAGCATGGGACTATTCAAGCAGCCATCTCCTTTCCCCTGCTCTACAACATAGCTTAATGTTTAGAATAGCACGAGGAAAGGAGGGCAATAAAAGAGCCTAATGCAACAAAACGGATGAAGGAAAGTAGGAGTCATAGGGGCAAAAAGTGTCTGCCAACAAGAAAAAATTGCTGATGAAATGCTTTCATGCTTTATACGTTAGTCAAGCAGACCCAATCCGCCAGGTATCACTGCCTACAACTAAGTTGATAAAAGTGATATGAAAAAAACCTACCTATTTGACATTTTATCTCCTCCTTCCATCATCAAAGACAATTTCTGATGCTCTTTAAAGATGCCTGTGGTTCACTAATAGTTTAAGGGAAACCAAAGTTCTGCCCTGATTTCTCCCAGGCATTTACCTAGGGGAGTAATGACAAACTCCCAGTCTGCAAGTTACTTGTGGCTGTAAATGGAGTCATTTAGCTCCCAGACTTCTTGACACACCTTTGTGGCATGTTTGCCATAATACACAATGTCATGCTAAGACCCCAGTAAGCAAAAATACAAAGCTCCATGTTTATAGAGTGATAAACAGTGCTTGGAAGCATGCTACAGTTGCTCTGCTAGAGATTTCTCCTTTAAAAAACTTAGCCAGGCAGAGAGAGAGCAAATAAGGGGATAGAAACCACTAAAGCAAAGCAGGTTTTATAACAAACTGTTTAAAACAAACTGTTTTGTGGAAGAGACCATTTCAACATTTACAAAGATCACCCTACTGGGGGTCAGTATGTGAGGAGCATATCAAGACATCAAGGCAAGAACAATGCTTCTTATTCAAACATGTACAGTTTATGACTGTGTCTTTCTTATCACCCTTTGGTGAGTCCAGTAGTTGCACTTGCAGCTCAAGTTCATTCTTTAGGGCGGGACGTGCATTGCAGAACCTCACCAGCTCTTCCAAAGCAAAAGTTCAACAAAAAGGAAATCCTAGATTTACTTAGCAAAGCATCTTCAACACACATAAAAAAATATGCCCACGTCATGGATCAATATTCTTTTCAGCACAGAAAAGTGTGGAGTTACATTCTTATCAGGCTGTGGATCACATATCTGCTTCTGTGAGAAATGATCATAATTCTCATTTCCTTCAATTAAGTGCTCATAATCAGCTGCTTTAATATTGTGCCAACAAGACAGCTGCATTCGAACTGTTTCATTTCTTTTCATGTCTTTACTTACACTAATCACAAACTATTGCATGAATGTCATTGAATTAAGCTTCAAAAAATCCCCAGTGTTATGATTAATCATCTTCCCTAGGAGGGGAAATTGGGTCACAGAAAGGTCCTTTGCTTTGGCCAATGTAATCCATTTGAACTCTGGCAGAAGACCAAAAAAAAACCTTCACACTGACAGCACATCAGACAGCATACCCTTGATGTAGGATCATGCTCTTCTACATCTTGTAATTGCAGGGACACTTTATACAGGTAATTCAGTTCTTCCAGCATCTGGGAGAGAATGTGGTGTGAGGGAAAGAAGGGAAGGGAGAGGAAAAGAGATGGAGGGAAGAGAGTGGGGTAGGGGCCTTTGATAAGAATTTTTTTGTCTTTTTTTAAAACATAGACAACAAGGTCTGGGGCAGCAGACATGGGAATATGAGTAAGGAGGCTTGAAATCTATTCACAGCTTCTGCCTTGTCTCTATCTGCAAGGCTTTGAACAAACTAGGTTATCTTTCTGTTTCTTTTGCATCTTTACCTGGGTTGTCCTCAGGCGATTTAACCTGGGGACTGAAAATCATGAGACCATACTTTGGGCAAGGAGGGAATTAAAATACTGCTGTTCAGCATCAAGCATAGACAGGCAGGGCACCTCTGCTTAGGGCACTGCTGGCCTTGTCACTGCCACCAGCAGGAGGAAGTGGGAAGGATCTCTCATCACACGCTTACAGGATCCTGGGAGGAAACGGTAGCAGTATCAAAGGTTACTTGATGAAGTGACAGTCAGAAAGCATATTTCAGGTGGCTGTCTCTCTGTATTAAAGGCCTATTTTTATCCAGCCATTCAAGTTCAAGGACATTTCTCTTGCAGTTTGGGAGTGCTCTGTTAACTCTTTGCCCTAAATTATTAAAGAAAAGATTGACCCTCCTTCTTACAGGCAAGTGTAGCAGGGATAAACAAAAAGTGGAGCTGGTATGGGTAGCATATGTTTTTTTCAAGGACAGATGCCTAGGGGAATGGTCCCTTGTATCCAAACATCCCCCAGAAGAGGCCATAACAAAGTGGCCATTGTCAACACAACAAAAGGCTGCTTCGTAGCTGCCTCTTCTGTCATCCATGCTGCCAGTGCCTTGCTGGGTGCGTGAAGAGACCTAGGGACATGTGTAAAATGTAGTACAGGCGACAAGTACTCCTATATCCCTGCTGAAGAAGCTTTGACAGGCACCCTACATTAGAAGTAAAGTTCCTTCCCCTACACCCAAGGCCGCTGCAGGCTAGATGGAGGGGCCTGAGTTTTCAGAGAAAGCATTATAGGGTCTGAGAGCTACACACAAACGGTCTTCCTGGACTCACACACTGTCTCCATCCTAGTGGTTATCTGGATGAGTTGTTTTAAGCATTTTTAAATACTTCTAAAGTAATCTGGGGAAAAATATACTCCTTTCTCTGCAGTTTTGATGTCTACACTAATGCTGCAACATATATCACTGTTTTCCTTTTGAAAGGAATCTAATGCAGAGGTAGGCTATGCTAATGCCAGATAACCTATCTTTTTTTCCCTTGGCTTGCATTCTCTCCTTGCACTCAGATTTCTCTCTTGGAGCCTCCAGGAGAAAGAAGTTCATATTTCCTTTTTTGGCTTTGTAATTTATAGACCCCCAAAGAACAGAAGTTACCATGAAAAGCAAGGCAATGGCCTTGTCTCATGCTGTGAAATATTAGTAGCAGTCATGCCTTTAATATATTTTCTAGAAGGCATCTTTAATAGCATTCAACAGAAGCCTTGCTAAAAATTAAGTCTTTATTCCAAACATGTGCTAGACCATCTCAAGCTACATCCAGCAAGGGTAACTTTATAATGCATAAGAAATGAGACACAATATTTTACTTAAATGAATACTGACAAATTGTTTGCCGTGGTCACAGAACATGTCTTTCCCTTTCCCTTTCTTATTTCAAGGTGGTGAGTATGCTACCATATTAGTTTCAAAGCAAAGGGTTTTTGTTGTTACTGAAATAACATCAATGCCAACTTATGTCATTGTAGCCACACATGAGCACAACAAACATGGCCTGAATAATTTGTCATCTAAGCAACATGTAGAAAGGAAGGAACAGTGTAAAAGAAGACCAGTGAATGAGGATGGAAACTAATGTGTGCATGTATTTCTCTGTTCTTGGTCAGATGGCAGGTGGATCTCCAGACATTCACATTATCAATTCATCTACTTTCCAGTATGTTAGTAGGCATGAACATAGGTACAGGTTTCATCCCAAACAAACTTGAGGGCAAAAGACAGGATGATCTTAAGTCAGAGGGTCATACACTGCTGTGGTTAGTGATGACTTGAGAAGGTAAATGTTCTGCACTAAAAGAGAGAAAGACAGTAATCCTATCTGAAAGCCGAAATGCCCTTCATAATTTTATGCAAATATCCATTGTAAATCATCCAATCCATGCTGCATTTTCCCTAAGAAGCATACAGGGGGAACAAATGCACAGATGATACTGCAATAGGTGCTGTTATCCCTCACACACTTTTCTCTTAAGCATGAGTTTGCAAATGTGCTTCCTTGCCCTTGCATAGATATAATAATTGTTTGAAAATAGTGAAATTAAAGTCACTGAGCAGCTTCTAATCTCAATACAGATCTGTGTCTTGTTGAAGACATGAGCAAGAATTCTGCCATAGGATTTGCTTATCATCAAAACTATGCTTATGCAGCATTTGTCTTATGAGGAAACACTGAGGGAGACATGATCCTGAGCACACAATTAGTGCAATCATCTGCTGCTAATTATGTCTTCTGTTTCTGGGGTCGTTTCCACAGGAAGGAGTCAGTGTACCTTACAGACATAATTGAATTAAACTTCAAAATACTTGCATTAAATGATGAAGCACTAGCTCTTCCAGCTGAAATAGCTTGAGTTAGTTGTCCAAAGCTGACAGATTTTCACATAGTTCACTCTGCCTGGGACATTCAACTCAGGCCATTTTCATCCTGTTGCCACTACACTAAGCCCAGGAGCTTTGTGCTAATAAAGCATGTCTTCCAGAAAGGTAGCCAGTCTCCACCTGAATATATCAAGTGGTAGAGAATCCATCACTTCTCTCAGTATTTCTTCTTGTGGCTAAGGACCACCGCTGTTAAAGAAATATGGTATCTTTCCTTTTGAATTAATAAGGCTTTGGGTTCTTTTTCCTGACAGATACAAAAGGTGCCTGGAAATGACATCTCCCCATAGAAACAGGACTGGGATGGAGACAAGCTGGCCTAGCTCATGCAGTGGTCTGCCTAAAAAGTTTTCTCTGACAGACTCATCTGCCAGCATTCCTGCTTCCTTTCTGGGAACCGTCACTTTACAGTAGGCCTGTATCACTTTACCTTCTTCCTCCTTCCACTCACTCAAACTTGATCTAGATCTGGACATGATAATTCTGGAATGATCTGGAATGATACCTTGTTTTAACTTCATGTGCCAGTTAGTATTACCTTGATGCTGCCCTTGAATGCAGCAATCTAATCCTGTCACTTCATCTTCTCCAGATAGTACTCCTCAAGGTTTTCCTCTTAAGCTAGTATTTTCTTCAAACTTCATATCATATGAATATCTTTTCTTCATCTGCTCTAAGTTTTTAATATATTTTTCTCAGCTGTTGACATAGGGATTTTATAGGTTACTCCAACATTACTCCAATCAATGCATTTTCAATTCTATACGCAGCTATAAGAAGTATCTTTTTACTCTCCAGCTTATTCTGAAGAATCTCAGTCACAACATTACAATGGAAATTGAGGCTACAAAGAATATATAGCCCTTTAATCATGCTATGTCAAATTCTTTGAAATTCATATACTACAAATACCAATCATATTAACTGTCCTGTTTAAATTACTAGAACTACCCACTGAAGAAAACACCACTTGACTAAGCATTGCAGAGATAGCCCTGGTCTAAACAATATGGTAACAAACTTTTTTTTTTTTCACATAACTGTAATAAAAGATGTTTATTTTAACCGTAGCTGCCTGACTACAAATACACATCTCTCTTGAGCCTACTTGTATCCTGTCCTGTATGTTTACACTATTTGCATCATCTTGCACTAGAAACCAGATCTGATTCCCAGCAACAGCCCTCTTATACTGGTTTGTATAAATGTACTTCACCCAACTTCCTGATTGCAGAGAGGAAGGATGCAAGCTAGAAAAACATAGGTGACAACTGAATGCCTAAAACATTTAGATACTCAAAATCCTATTACTGAATAAGTGGCAAGTTTACTTTTACGCATTCTCTTTCATTACTAATACACATATAGAAGACCTAAAAATTTTTTCAATCTGAAGAGATATTTTTCATGAGCACTTTTAACTACTAAAAGCTAGACCAAGTTGTGACAGAAAACACAAACTTTCAAAGAAAATGGACATCCGAATTAAAAGTCAAACTCTTATACCATCTTTACGAAATGTAAATGCACTTATCTTTTTGCCTTTCTTGGAGCTGCAAAGCCAATGAACTGTTGAGAGAACACAACAGTCCAGATAAGAGTTTATTACAGTTGGCCAGAAATGCAAAGTTCAATTTCAGATCAAATAATCCTCTAAAGTTAAATTAAATTGTCTGAATTAAGCACTTTCTCCACTGCAAGAATCCTATGGTTTCACTGCATCACATCTGATATTGGAGGGAAGACATGATCCCAGTGAAATGTTCTCTTTTTACCCTTGTAGAAGCAGTATGGCATCTTTTTCATTTGCTATCTTAGTACTTATTTACTGAATTTATTGAATTTATTGTTAAAAGGAGACCCTCTTGAACTGCTGCTACTTGCTAATGAGTCAAGAGAAAGTCTTCCGAACAAACGCAAAAGCTCTGTTTGGAAACATGAAGAGAAAGCAACCCAATCTGTTAGAGAAGATATTTCTTTTCTGCTCACACCATAAGCCTGAATCGACTAATGCTGGGCTGTAAGCAAATGAGGAATATTTGCTGTGCAATATTTGTGCTTAGAAAGCTGCAGATTCTGGGGATCTAGAATGTAAGAGTGGAAGCTGGAAAAGTTATGAAGAAACTGTCAGAAATGATCAGTAGAATGGAAAAGCCATGGTAGGAGAAGGAAGCTTTTCTAGTTGTATTGGGTTTGCATAGCAAGGTTTTGGTTGCAGGGAGGGCTACAGGGGTGGCTTCTGTGAGAAGCTGTTAGAAGCTCACACTATGTCCAATAGAGCCGCTGGCCAAAGCTGAGCCAATCAGCGATGGTGGCAGTGCCTCTGTGATAACATATTTAAGAAAAGGAAGAAAAAAATGCTTAGGGGAACAGCAGCAGGAGTGAGGAGTGAGAATATGCAAGCCTGGAAAGAAGGGAGGTGTGGGGGGAAGACATTTTAAGATTTAACTTTTATTTCTCATTATCCACCACTGATTTGATTGGTAATAAATTAAATTACTTTTCTCCAAGTTTAGCCTCTTTTGCCCATGACGGTAATTGCTCTCTCCCTTTCCTTATGTTGACCCATGAGCTTTTCATTATATTTTCTCTCCTCTGTCCAGTTGAGGAGACAGAATGACAGAGTGTCTTTGGTGGTCACCTGGCATCCAGCTTAGATCAACCCACCACACCAATTTTCAAAATGAACACTCTCTGTAAGAGCGTAATTTCTCAAAAGAAATAAATTTGTACACCTTGTTTTCCTCAGAAGAATGACGCTTCTTTATCATTATAGTTCTGGTCAGATCTTTAGGGCAAACAAGAAATCCTACTACAAGAGTGGCAGAAGGGAGACACTTAAGGCAAGAGGAGAATTTATCCAGATCTACAACCTGCCCAGATTTCTCACCATTATGGCATAGGATAATCAGTCTCATCCAAGTCTTGTATCATCCAATCCTCACAGCATAGAAATGACGAAATTTAGTAAGCCTTTCCCTTGGTCTCCTGATGTTCTACAGCATGACCAAATTGACAGTTAGTTCTAATATTAAAAAATCCAGGTTAAGAGTACTCATTCTGCAATGCAATGGAGTTGACACATACATAGTGATTGCAAAATTCTTTCTAAGTCAGTACAGCTCTGCAGATATATGTCTTCAGAAATAAAAATGTTGTAATTGGACAATTGTTGTCAGATATGCACACATATAGATGTTATTATGTTGTTAGTTTTTGTTTCCTGAACATATCTGACTTGGAAGGGAAAATTCATTCTCCTTGCCATAACCAAGTCTTCATTGTTACCTCAACATTTAAAAAAAAAACAGAAATAAAATGTTCTTCATCATGGTTGACTCAATCCATCACACCCCCGACATGAGGTGCAGTGGTAACAAAACCCATTGAAATATAAAATTTGCACTAATGCTTTTCTTCGTTAAAAAAAAAAAGCTTTTTTGAAATGCTTCTACTGCACCAAAAGCTAAATATTATCCTTAACATAGTTTAATTGTATTTATTCTGGAAACACTGTTGAACTTATAGGGCTGCCTCATCATGTATTTTAAGGTATTTTATCTTTTCAGCTTAAATTTATGTTTCTGTCACCATGAGAAAGTGCGGAGGATGAACTCAAGTAACTGTAAATGCTTTCAAGGACTCTTACACATAGAAATCTACTCTGAAAAAAAAAACCAGCATCATTTGATCACAAAACTTTTGTGGTTAGCTATTTCCTTTTGAAATAAGAGCTAAAAACAGTTCACCTTTATGTTCCCAGTCCAAATCTGTCTGGAAAATCTTAGCAGCCTTATCCACTTGCTGATTGTTTTGATGTTCCTCAGTGGCTTGACTCATGGGTACGTGGGCATCTAAGGGACGTACCTTTACAACTAGTTTCTCTAGCCAGGCAGCAATATCTTGCCACAATTCAGCGGTCCAGATGGGTTTTCCTCTGTGCTTCCAGTTGTTCCGTTTCCACTGCTTTAACCATCTCCACAGAGCATTTGCCACCATCCATGAGTCAGTATAGAGATAGAGTATTGGCCACTTTTCTCATTCAGCAATGTCTAAGGCCAGCTGGATAGCTTTTACCTCTGCAAATTGACCCGATTCGCCTTCTCCTTCAGTTGCTTCTGTAACGCGTTGTGTAGGACTCCATACAGC
>VXBO01014648.1:1757-14812 GCA_013400135.1 Rhinoptilus africanus
GTTTTAACATTTTGATTAGCATAGAGTCTCTAAGTTAAGAAACTTAAAAGCTAAGTAAGAAAGATTATGCTGTCTCATGAATAACAAATGAAGTGTGACAGTGAAGCACATTGTCTTTTAAATGGCATGTAACTAATTTGTTAATTACAATCAGAGACAATGTTGCTTCCTTAGTTGAAAATCCTGAAATAAACCTGGGATTTGCAGCCAAAGTTTAATTTGTGAGAGATGTAAATTTCTCACTGAGAAGAAAAATCTGCAAGATTTGGCCCCGAATTTAACTAGGTCTTCCTTGTTTTCCAGCCGGTTTGGAATAGCTATTAGCAATTATACATATTGTGTTAACAACTAGGGTCCATCACAGAACAGTTTACCATTGTGCTAGGTGTGGCAAGAAGGAATGGACTTTCCACATGCAGTTTAGAATCTGATATAGGTGAAACATGACATAGGTATAATCTGAAATATTTTTTAAATAAAGAAGATGGAAACAGTAGGGAAAGACATAATGGGATTATCCTTAGATGCAAAAGAAGCAAAATGCTTTCTAACTTCATATTATGCCATATAAAGCACGTTAGTCACAGTTTTATACAGTTTCAGAGTTGAAGTCAGCAGAAGGGTACATGACATTTATCAACTTTCTCCTAGCATATGAAACTGCATGGTGGGTCAGGTTTGAAGGCAGCATTACGTAGTTTTAATGAATTTAATCTGATGCAAATAAAGATACCTAAAGACCTTCTCATTAATTGAATATTCTTTTTGTTTCTGTATTGGTACAATACTGCAGAGTTCACTGAGAAATTTTCAATTATCTTTTTACTCTGTTTTTACAGTAACTTTGTTCTTAGCTGTCTTAGCAAAGAATACTCACTCTTCTAGTGACCTTAGTCCTCAGCTAAGTCATCCCTGACTTTGCTAGTTTCTAAAGGAAGTACTGAGTTTTTCTCACTTTCTGATTGTAAAGCTATGTATTTCTTTCAGAGACTTCTCTCTGTTGGAGGGCAGACTGTGAATGAATAATGCAAAACCAGCAGCAGTATAGGAATAGTATTACATCTTGTCATGTGGTAATTTGGGAAGGAAATCATGACTGCTTTTGTTTGAGATTCCCATGATTCTACTTTTTCAATTTTGCAACCTAATAAAACAATCTTTCTGTTATGTTTTTAGATAGAATAATCGGTTCCTCTGGTCCTTTCATGCTATCTCTCCTGCTACCCTCCTTCGTCATGGGAAAAACTTCCAGAATGTGTCTGCAAAATCATCATATTTACCATTTAAAATTTCTGTGTCAAGTTATCTTAAACACTTTGACCTTTGTTAGTAAATGGGTGCACAGCTAGTAAATGGGACTACAGCTTAGTACTTTAATAGCTGTCTTGCTGTTCTATGGCTTATATATGGCTTCATATAAGCATAGCCTATAGCTCAACTTATTTAAATTTTGTAGCATAATTGAAAGGGTTTAAAATCATTAAATATAAAAAGTTAATGAAAAAATAATTTGATACTTCCAAAATTTTGAAATATAGAAATCTTAAATGAATAAAGGTTATTGTGTGCATCACTACATTGTATACCTTTATAATAAGTCTACATAAAATATAGCAAGATCTGTACTGTGAAGGTTCACTTGGATCTGACTTTATTTTGAATAGTGTTGTGATAGGATGGATATTCACTCTTTCAGCTAGCTAGCATAATATATATTGGAATCAGACAGTAATTGCCTTCCCAAATAATGAGGGGGGAGCAATGCTCCTTTTAATACCAGAAAAATGTGTAAAAAATTTTCTCAGTAGTGCAGACAGCAAAATCTCCATGGACTGTCTCATACAGCACCGATTCCTTAGCAAGTTCTTATTGGGAAATAAAATAAAACACAAAAACACAAACAAATTTCAAAATTGAGTCATGGCTGTGAGAAAGGAGGACTGATCATCTGTGAAGGTGAGCTTTCATGAGAGTCTAGTAATTACTCTTGACTCAAGAGAATTGTGAAAGTCAGAAAACTTGCTTTGTATTGTAGATCTGTTAATTACAAGGGGTTTACTTCATTGTAGGTGATTCTCAGGCAAGCTAAGACCTCTTTGACCTTATTTATTTGCTTAAGCCAAGAAACAAAATATGTGCTGATACTCACAGGACTTTGAAGAACTCCATTTTGGAGTAGAGGAGGAGTAAAGTTAAGGCTGAGTTTTCTCAAGGAGATGATAGGCTAATCATGGAACCAGGAAACTCATCCTAAGAGTCCTAGAAACATACAATATAGTAATGTGATAATAAAGCTGTAATAGTAGAGATCAAAGGTGCCTCTTGTTCAGTACCCTGTCTCTGGCAGTATCAAGAGTTGATGTGCAGTGAAGAATATAAGAACAGGTAAGCATCAGGTGAAAGCTCTGCATGAATACTGTTGTAGCATCCAGTGATCTTTAGGTCAGGCATTTGCCAAATTGGGAGTGGTACTGTGGCATTGAACAACCTTGTATGGATCATTATCTCATCAGTTTGTCCATGTAAACTTTTAGGTATCCTGAAGATCCTGCTGCAAGTTGTTCCAAAACTTCATTGTCTTACGTGGAGAATTTCCTTTTATGTATTTTGAACTTGTCTTCTGCCAGTTTCTTTTGATGACCTCTATTCTCTCACAGTAGAAGAGACAGTGAACAGCTGTTCTGTCTGGGTTTGACAGACTGCTATAGATACTTTTCTTTCAGTGATTTTCCAGGACAAAGTCATATTCACTTGAGCTGTCTTTCTTAAGGAAATTGCTCTGTATATGTCTTTGGCTATTCATCGCATCCTCTTTGAGATGGGCAGTATTTGCTTTAGAGTAGTACAGACGTTATTTTGATAAACCTATCCGCTCAATTTCGTAGTATGAAGTTTAATAATTTTTACCCTGTTTCAATCCTTCTTGGATAATATTCTCCCCTTTGAGATTACAGACCAATGCTTTTATGATCTACCTATTACAGAACCAAGCTTAAAAGAGGAAGCTGGGCAAGAAAACCTTCTTTGACCCTCCCCTGTCGATTTCTTCCTCTTATGCATATGACATGTACACCTCCATATGAATATACGCAACCTGCGATGTTCATCAATATTCCATCTCAGTGCCTGCATAAACCAAGAAGTCTGATGTTTTGCAATACCAATGTTTAGTAAACTGAATGAAACATTTTTTTGGACTAAGGCAAACCCTGAAGATTAAATTTGTTCATTGTAGATCATTGCCACATAAACCCCACAGATTCCAACCCTGGTTATAATTTTTCTCCAAAACAATTAATTTTCTGTCAAGGAATACATGAATGCAAATGTATGTTTAATTGTGATTACTGATTTAATTAAAAAGAACAAATAAGTTCATTTGGACTGCTAGCCCCTACAAGTGAACTAATGAAAGCATGATTCTACTTCATATTAAATCTTCATTACTGAGGGGAAAGCTGTTATGAGAAGAGATGTATGATGAGATATACAGAAAGCAGTCCATTTAGACAGGGTTTTCCTATGTATTGGAAACCATGACCAAGATAAATGTGACTTTTCTGCATAAGGCTGATCTAAAGGTATTGACTTTCCATTCAGAGATTAGAAAAGTTTTTCTGCCTTAAAGTTTACTGCTATATACATACAGACAATTGAAAGAAATACACCAACCAAAACCATATATCAACCAAAAGCAAATTCTTTTCCAAAGTCAAATTCCAGGCAAAGCTGACCATATTTTTTGGAACTCACTGAATGAAAGATATTACTTTTGGTTAAGAGGAATTAAATAGTCTTGCTTCACTTAAATTTGCTAATGCCTTGCTTTTGACTTGAGGAAAAAACCTCCTATGTTGATTTCCACTTTGTGAAGACTGGTATGTTGTTACAGCTCAAACGCAGATGCTGATACAGTCTTCTCAGTGAAACAGTCAGATTTAGAAGCCTTAATTTCAAATATTCTAATTGCCAATAGTTTTAAATTCCCTGTTTCTAAGGGATTTGGGGCAATTTTTATGTTTATTAGTTTATTATAAGGTGCTAAGGTGATCTGATGAACACAGTGAAGAAATTAACACACTAAAATTAAACCTACACAGAGAACAATTATTTCTTGGTTTTGGCAAGAGCAAAATGAATTTTCAAACTGATCAAGACTATGTGATCTGGGACTATAGAAATGAGGGAAGGAGCAGAATATTTAACAAAAGGTCAGGGATGAAGTAGTAGCAGAAAGACATTCCAGAGCTGAACAAGAATGACTTTTATGTTAGCCCAATAAAAATTATTGTTCATTAGGAGGAAGAGAATTTATGAAATCAACATTACTTTAATCTGTTTTCATATTATCAGACTTATGTTAGTACTTTATGATAAATTTTCATTAAAGTTTTATTACTTTGACATTATATATTTCCATGATGCCTCTACTTCAATTATCATTCCTTGCTACTACTTAGACTCTTAGATGCTTTTATTCTGAAATTACCTCTTTACTTTGACAATAGTGATTAAACAATCAAGATAAAACGTTAAATACTTAAATAATGTGTCAGCTGGAGTCTGTGAACCCTGCAATTCAATTTCAAAATCAGGCTTTCTTTATCCTTAAACTATTTGTTCAGGCAGATCATAAATATATGGCTCAAATTCTAGATATGTAAACAACTGATATGCAGTAATGTTAAGGGGGGAAAAAAATCACTTAATGCAAGTGTGATTTAATATTCTATGCGAGATTCCAATTGTTTTCATTTAAGCCTGGTTTCTGGAGATGAAGCAGTTGAGGTACAACAGCACAGCTCATCTAGCAGATCTGAGAACGTGGAATGTAGTTTTGACACTAACAGAACTTTGCAATGTTTAAATCAGCAGTCCAGTCTGCCTGACTGCATGTACAAATCTTCACTTTGCCTAAGTGTCTAAGAAACAGCACAATTTTCAATGTGTTTATTTATTCGCAAATCTTTTTATGACTTTGTTAGGCTCAGAGGGAACTTCAGGGACCAGTTGGTTTTTCTTGGAGCTGTTGTTTCCGACATCTAACTAGAACATTGCTGTGATACCTAACTACATTTTTCCATGTAAAAGAGCATTCTTTCTAATTAAAAATAATGTTCTGAAACTATTCTCAAACTTGAAACATTTTTTCTTACTGCCTATATGCTAGATCTCTTGTCCTTTAAGCTGAGAAACCACAAGAAGCAAAATGGGTATTTCAGGATGCCAGCCTTCAGATTCTATTTTTTTTTTTCTTTTGAAAGACATGGATCCTGTAGAAGAGATGGCATGTGTAGCGCACTGTCTGTACTCTTCACTGGGAAGGTGAGAAAAGACCCCTCTTAACTTTGAAAGTAACCTTTTGTGGATTCAGAAGTAGATGTGTAGAGTTTCATTGCACAATTTACCAAATAGTAAGATGGCTGCAGCTGCAAATCTTTTTAGATGACTCCCTTGAAGATTGGCATTAATTACCAGCAGAAGGTGGGGAAGAGAGGAAAGAAAAGGGGAAGCAGAAAATAAGGCTGCAAGCTTTGGACCTGGCCTCTCCCTGGGGCCTTGCTTGAGCAGCCCGGGCTGCGGCTGTGCCGGGCCCTCTCTGCCCAACTCCCCTGGGGGCTGTGGGATGGCACCTGCTACTCCCGGCCTCCATCACAGCCAGCAAGTGCAGCTATCCTGCACACTCTGCTCTGACAGGGAGCAAAGCAGAAGAGATGAGGGACGAGACCGCGAGGTGGGACACCCAGGGAGATGTGTAGTGCTGTTACAGGCTGCGCAAGGGGTTATATACTTCTTGCTTACGTTCCCTCTTCATAAACCTACGCACCTAATTGCAACATGTCTCTTTTTTAAATTAATTTTTTAAGATCCAAGGTATGTTTTGAGAACTTTACATGAAAAACAATGCGGAAGTGCAAGGTGATTCCCCTTCCCATAAAACGTTTAACTTCTGTATCCAAGAGGGTGTGTGGGATAATTCATCATTTTCTGTTACTGCGGCTCTGGACCATCCGTTCATCCTCTTTAGCAAGCTTTGAACAGAAAACAGATGCTTGCATTCCTCAGAAAATGCCGAAATTTATGATCATCAAAAAATCTTTCTAACCTATTAAGAAGTAAATAGTGCTTAAAGTAGCTTTAATTTGTAGTAAATATTTGGAATTTAACAAAAGTTAGGGAGTGTTAAAATGCTTTACTTGTTACTAGTTAACAATCTAATTCATATTTTAATTCACTAATTCTGAAGCCTTGTGATATTAATTATGATTATTTAAATATGACGAATGTTCAGGGCGTGTTTTTGCAGCTCGCTCTGTCGTCCTGAGGCTGCTTGGATTGAAACAAGCACAATAGAGTCAAAAGCTACTTTAATTTGATCTGCGGGATTACTTCTCTGAAAGTGATGCCCCAGCCAGCACAGCGTTAGAGATGATGTTTTTCTCCTGTAACCCAGTGTGTTCTCTCTCTCTCTCTCTCTCTCTAGCAACCAGGTTTAGAGATATTTTTTGTGACAGTGTTTGTTTATCCATAAGTTACAGCGGTCAGGCAGATGGGGGCAGCTTACCTCTATGCCTTGTCCTAGCAGTTTTGCCAGTGTTTCCCAGGAGAAGAATGGCAGTTTGTGCCTCTACTGAGAGTTCCTGACCAAGCTCTGGCAGGGGATGGTGTGGAGGATGCAATCTGCAATGTATTGCAGCAAAAATAGCAGTTAGAAACTCCTGGGAGTTAGATACTTATGGAACCACATTGTATCAAATACCCTTTTGTCTAATTTGTGTCAGCCAACTGGGTTGTATCCTGTCCCAGCTCCTTGTGAAAATTAACCCTAACCCTGCTAGAACAAGAACATTTCCATGTCCCTGTTTCTTTTTCCTTTGCACTGGGATGTATTTGTTGTACTGATGATTCTCATGTTTAATCTTTGATAGTTAATTCTTTCTGGGAGCAGAAACCTGTCCCACACCTCGATTAATTTTTTTACTGTTTTTCTAATGGTCTTTCTTACAGAGATTCTGTCTTATTTCATTATATTCTGCTGGAAGAGTAGCTTTAATCTTTCATTCTGTTCCCCCACATCTAGAACTGTGCTGTGGTCACCCTGGCTTCTACCTCTCTCTCCACTATACTAAGTAGCTGAAAGAATTTCCTGGAGACAGCCAGGTCACAAGCATCCATGGGGAACCCCTCTCTGACAAATTAGATTGTCTGGGATAGGATAAGTTGTGCGCCACTTCATCTCTGCTAATGAAATATTTCCAAGCAAGTTTTGTTGCTTTTTTTTTTTTTTTTTAAATAGGTGATTTTAGTCTCTTAATCCAGTCCTCTGTTTTTTCACTTGTATTGAATGTGAATATAGGAACAAAGCTTGCTTGCCCTATTTCTTGCAAGTCAACAGATAATTAAAGTCAAAGAAGGTAAAGAATGTGTTTTGGGATGTGAGGATAAGTGTTTTAGTCTAAAACAAAAAAAATCCCCCACCTACTCCCTGTAGTGTGCATTGTGTTACATAATTAAAATAATAGTGCCTGTATATTTTGCTACGGTAGAACAAAAGATTCCAGTGTGAAACTAGTTTTCTGGAATCTAAATGCACCTTCCGGTAATGGGCATAGACTTACCATGACACGTGTTCCAAAAAGAACGTAATACTAGTTTCAGTGGTCGAATTTGCAGGGGTCTGACTATATTTCATGTGCAGTGAACTGAGTAATGTGTTGAAATAGGTATCATGCTTTGAAAGCTAATCTGGTTCTACAGTAGAATAATTAGAAACAGATATGTTCCACTTGGATCTGTTTTGTACGTGCTGTCGTATACACATTTTAAAATTTTTATTTATTTTTTTTTAATTTTCTTTTCTTAGCCATACCAATGTAAATGGATTTAGTTCCATTACAGTTACTGCAGCTGTATAGAATCTCACTCTTCAGAGGTTCTCAGCTGCATTTTAGATACTTTCCACTGTGCTGCAGACCTCTGTGTCTAGAATCCATATATTTTCTGCAGTGTATCAAAATGGTGGATAAGTCTTTAAAGACCTCATGTTTATTACAGATGCTCTGAAAATTTTGCCTTTGGAAAGTAATGATAGTCATTGATAATGATAATTATTTATGAATATTTATATTTTAGTGCTATTATGTTGTGACTCATAGAAAAGGAGTAGGTATTGTTTAGCAATTTTTAAACTTATAATAATTGGAATTTATTTAGAAATATGCATTTTTCTGACGGAGCTGCTCAAAGGAACTGAATTATTTTTTATAGCAAAAGCTGCATGAAATGCAGGTGTGTAATAAAAGCTCATAGAAAGTGGTTCCCTATCTGCTGAAGCTGATCAAGTCAGCTATGAAAATGGCCTGAGACGAATCAGCTACACTATTTTGGGCAATCTTGAGCATGTTATATTCCAAGACTGCTCAGTTGCTTCTGTCACGTGGTTGTAGTTGTTAAATCGCAGTTCTTTCATGCATGGTTGCTTTGTTAGTTAAAGCAAATGAGAGCTTAAACTGTAAGCTTTATGCTATAGCTCAACTCTTACATTTGTTTAGAGTGGTTTTTCCTCTCCTAAAATACCAGTCACTCATCCATGTTCAGGTGATTACCTGGCTTGTCCTTTGGCTCTTTAAAGTATATTGCACAGACAGTGCTATCTTTCATTAAGAACCTGTTGATCAGATTTACAGACCACCGTGCCTTTGTCTCTTGAGATATGTTATTTATTTAAAGTTCATCTCAGGTTCAGTCAAAATAGTCTGTTTGGTCTTGGTTTTGTTATGTGGAGCCAAGTATATGAGATGATTCTTACATGCTGGCACACAACATAAACTTTTATTAATCCCTAGTCCTTTACCTGATGTGATGGAAAAGAAGGAAACAGTTGGGCTTAACTTAAGAGTCTGCCTATGCTTATGATACTGCATATTTAATACTTTTCATAATAAACCTTCACTTCGGTGTCTAAACAAGCTGCAAATTCGTCTGAAAATTTGACTGGTGTTATCTTTAATTAAAGTGTATAACACTTCAATTGAACTTGCCTTTGATAACTTACACAGTTAGCCAGTGGTGAAAAACTGACTTGTGACAAAAGAGGATGAAAAATTATAGTAAGTTGTAGAATATTGTGATATAGTAAAAGCATGTAATTTCACAAGTAAATCATAGAATCATAGAATAATAGAAATGCTGAGGTTGGAAGGGACCTTTAAGATCATCAAGTACAACCATTANTGGCTCATATTCAGCTGGCTGTCCACCTGCACCCTCAGGTCCTTTTCTGCTGGGCAGCTTTTGAGCCACTCCACCCCAATCCTGTAGCGCTGCATGGGGTTGTTGTGACCCAAGTGCAGGACCCGGCACTTGGCCTTGTTGACCCTCATGCCATTGGCCTCAGTCCATCGGTCCAGCCTGTCCAGATCCCTCTGCAGAGCCAACCTACCCTCCAGCAGATCAACATGTCTGGAAACAGGACAGTTTTCTTGACAGTTTTTAACTGTCTCTGGGAGATTCAGAAAATTTGTTCATCGGTGCGCTGAAATGACTGGGAAGGCTTCTGGTGCACTGGAAATCACAATTTGTTCATCTCAATATAATATTAAAACCTGAATCAATCACTGAGAAGCAGAGATATGGTACATGGTTTTGTTTGTTTTTTTCTCTCAAGAAATTGAAGTACCAATCTCTCATATATGAGGTCCCTTTATATCACTTTGGTAGGTTACATTTTATCATGATTGAAACTGTGGTATGGACATTGGTCAGAGATAAACATAATGCTAAATTTTTGGATTTTTAAGACTTTTTAATTATGTAATGTGCACAATTTAGTCTATATATATAGTCTTTTCAAGTGATGCAGAGGTCATCTTACTATATGTTTTGAGGAAAGGACTAGGGCTTCAAAAATACTTAGACATTTACCACCCATTTTACTGTTTACTCAGTAAGGTTTAAGTTCCCTTTTATTGTCCATCCTGAAGTGACTTGCCTTGAAAAGTCTTTAGCAGAGCAACGACACCTGTATCTGGTCAGTCCTGTTGTCTTTGTACTGTTTGTCTACCAAGACTCTCAGGTAGAACCATTTTTCTACAAAACAATTGAGAAGAAGTTTCTGTATAAAGAACACAGCTCGTTTGAGTAGGAGTTGGGAAATAATTTGTATTTGCATTTCATAGATGAATGGTACCACTTTAAAAGTTTGTGCTTTAGGAAGAGATTGCATATAAATCTAAAAAAAATCTGTATCCCTCAGAAACATCAAATAAATTAGGAAAGAGTCCAACTGTATATAACCATTTGCTGTGCAGATAGATATTCAGTTACAGTTATAAAACATGAGCTTAATCCTGTGCAGATCAGATTCAGCAGTGAATTTCCATAGTACATGACTAGAAAAAATTTCAGCAAAACTGTACAGTTCAGCTTTCTTTTAAGATAAGGAGTTTTCTGCTACTTTAGGCAAAATTCCATTAAATTAATTCTTGATTTTTAAGTACCAGTGTGGCTAACGGTTTTACTTCAGCAATGTTTGACAAGGTTTGATGTAAAATGTGTCCTTAATCTGTACCATGTAGGTACACAGTAATGTTAGAAGTTTTTTCCTTGGTCTAGAGTGTCCACTGGAGATAGTAGACTTTATACTAATATAAAAAGTATTTGAATATATATTAGATAGCATATTTTTAATAGCAGCTGTAATGGAAAGCAAAACAGCTTAAATTTTTCACCCACGCCTGCTTTTCTTTTTCCGAAATGAAAAAGCAAGACCCTATAGAGCTTTTCTTCTTGAAAAACAGTGACAGATTCTATGATACAGGTAAAATATTTACACAATGTGACCTGCTTATCAAAAACACAGGCATTTATGAAAAGTCAGAATCGTAAGATCTGTGTTGCCCCTGGGACTACACCTTCTCAATAATTATTTTCAACTTTTTCACTTTTAGAAACCCACCCGATGGTTATAAAGAGCTATTTTATTTTCTTGATTCTTAAGGAATATTCATCATGCCTTGCATATTTCTGTTTACTGCCATGCCAGGTATATTTCTCTTTTAGAGGAAAGCCATATGTTCCTTGTTTGTTTAGCTCTTATATAAATAACAGAAAAATAGTTAAAATGTTGCCTTACATATTCTTATGCTCTTGAGGTTTACGTTGGCTCACTAAATAATAGAGAGCTTAAGACAAACTCTTCCTCCGTTGATTCATCCCAGAATAATTTATATTGTATAGTCTGTGGTGCAGGCTTAGTACAATGGATTTAGCTGAGATCAGGTTTCTGGGAAAATATGTACATCATGACATTCTTCTTCATGGTTTCTCTATGATTTTGTTTAGCTAGTGGAATGGTTAAAGTGGTGCTCCCACTGAGACAAGTATTATTCAGTCATGGAATAAGGTACTACTCTTTATAAAGAGATTAGAATCTGACCTTTACTAGAAGGATGTGAAAAGAGACATCCTTTTCTCAGTTAATTCCTGGTGGTAGAAGTCTTAGAATTTTCAGGTGCTTCGTTCCCGCAAACAACTGCATCGTCTGGTACCATAAAAATTATCAGGAATTATGTCTCCACTGTAGGTCTGTTAGATTCTCCTTGTCTATGTCATATGGAAGCACTGCTACTTTCAAAGAAATTTTGTAATTTTAAAAAATATATTTTGAATCATATTTTCTATATGAATTACAGCTTTCTGCAGTAATTTCCATAAAATTCTATTGATTTACTTTATCTTCTTTAAGGTCCTTTAAAAAAAATTTCCTCCTCAGTACCCCTGCTTTCTTGGCCAATGAGAATAAAAAATATACTTGTATTCAAATGAAAAGTCTACTGCTTATTTTGTTAAAAATGTTTTAATCTATAGTCTGCTTTTCTTAAATAGGTGACAAAGGCCATTTTTTACAGGTTAAAAGGCTTTTCTTAGAAAGTCTAGATGGCTACTGTATTTGTAGATATTTCAATATGAGGATCATTTACTGAAGAAGTCAAAAGTGAACCAGTCTATACAGGAGGTATAATTCCCATTTCGCCACGCAGTTAATCTTAGAATCAGTAACATTGGTTCTACAATAAAGAACAAATAGCTACTTCATGCAGTATAACTTTCAAGGTTGCTATTCTGTAGAAAACTATAGACTTTTGAGCATTAAACTACGTATATGTCAATACTCCATTTAGTTTTTATCATCATTACAAGTATCCAAATTGCTTTACCACTCAGCCTTCTTTTCAGAAGACTAGAGAGGCATGAAGAGGTACTTTCTCTATGTTCTTTCATATATATACCTTCCTTCCCTCTGACCTCAGATCTGTTCCCAGGAGGAGGAAAAAACCATCTGAAACAGAAATTAGATCTCCCTGCACTAGATTATGATGAAATTCATGACCATCAGATGAGGTCATCTTAAAAAGGAACCCCTTAATGTGGAATGAAGTGCTTACATATTTTCACTTTTATTCTAGCTGGTTCTCATAAATGTACAAAGAAATAATCTCAAAAAAATAATGGTCCAACACAGGAACAATGCATTCCCAGTACCTGTTGAATTTGGAGTGGAAAAGATGAGAGGTATTATTTCCATGTGATTTTCAGTACTATTCAATGAACAGGACTTTATAGTGTATAGAGAGCAACCTAGTTCCCTAAGTTAAATTTGACAGAAGTAACTAATGAAGGGTTCAGTCTTTGTCATGCTAATGGTAACTGAAAGAACAGCCAGAATTACATGTATGGAAGGTTGCATATATTTTATATACCTTTTCTAGGGAGAAGCATGAGCTCTTTTTACAATGATAATTTTTTCCTAATTTTTATAAGTCCTTTTAAATTTTTTTTTATATTGAAAGGAATCACATATTCAGGTCCTGATAATCTAATTTACTGTGCACCAAAAAACTTCTGCAACTACAGAAACACAGTGACTTTAACTGGGCACTATATGGGTATACTGATCTGCCAAATTATTATCAAGTCTTCCTTGCATAAGACTCAACCTCACTTGGAGGTGGGTTTTTTGGTGTGTCTGTTTATTGGGGTTTTTTTAAGACGGT
>VXBO01014665.1:0-15942 GCA_013400135.1 Rhinoptilus africanus
TTTGTTTTGGTTTGTTTTTTAATATTAGTCACCTTCTGCTGGCTTGCCTTCCTCACAGCACTTTACTGGTGAGACACAGATCCCTAACCACTTTCACTGGATGTGCAGAGATTTGGGGAAAGAGATTATAGTCTAGTTATGTTTCTTTAGCTGTGTGCCAATTTATTGAGGGGAGTTCAGGGAGATGTAGTTATTATAATAATTAAATACTGTTGGAATTAGTGTTTTAAACATCTTTAAAAATGTAAGAATATTACAGCATTCTGTCAGAAAATAAGAGAAAACTTTTTCTGTCAGGGAGGTCAAACACTGGAAATGGTTGCCCAGAATGGCCGAGGAATTTCCATCCATGGAGATACTCATATCCTGACTAGGCATGTTCCAGAGCAACCTGGTGTTGATCACCCTTCCTTGAGTACTGGCACTGAGCTATATGATCACTAGAGGTCCCTTCCAACCTCAACAATTCTAAGATTCAAAGCTATTTTCATTTTTTTGTGAAAAAACCCCTAACAGAATATCATGCATATTTTGCTTATTTGTTGCTCTGGATGACTACTCCTAAATCTGAGAAAGAAGAGAATTCTGCTGCAGCACAGATGAGGAGACTGAGCAAGAAGTTGGGTGTCTTTGGTGGTCTAAAAAAATAGCCCTGATGCATAAAGAAAATATGTATTGGTAGCACTGAGGATCTTACATGATGATAGAACCACAGCCTAAGAATATAACCAGCAGAGGGTACGTGTATTTGGTGAATAAAAAAAGGGGAGAGTATGGATAGGACAGAAGGAGGCATAATGGAAACAGGAAGCATCTGAGAGTATTTCAATGTGTGGTAATAAATGTGTTAGTATCCTTCCATATGAATATAAATGCATTAATTATTCCATACCAGCAAGAGAAAAAAAAACGAAGGAGCAGCAGAGACATCACATGACAAGGAGACAAACAAGCTGTTAAAGGTGATATTAACATTTGTGAAATAAGACAAGTGGAAAAGGTGGAACTTAACAGTGTAGAGTTGCAAGGAGTCTAGGAAAAACAGTAAAGAGGCTTCTGCTTGGCATAGGGATGCAGAGAAAACCAGCTGCATGACAAAAAAAAGTGAAGTAAAACGGAGAGAGCAACACAGATGATTCTGTGATGGTGTAACTGTTAGGAGGTAAGTGCTAAGGAGAGAAAAAGAAGCAAAGAAATAATGACTTTCAGATTCTGGGACATTTAAGCTGCAGGCAGGAGATTTGGCTGGCTGGAAAGTAATGAAAAGCCATTTTAAGCAATATTAAGCAGTAAGATTTAAACAGACATGGTAATGAAACCTTAAGAACTCTTATTTTAGTTCATCATACAGCTCTAACCTTGAATTAGTTTTGGATAGGAGCAATTTAACAAAGCTATGTAGTAATACAGTTACAACTTGTCTTTAGGTCACAAAAAGAAGCAAATTTTAGATAAACATATCTAATCCAACCCATATTATTGTGTGTTACACAGCACTTGAAAAATCAAGCTCAGAGGTATGGTCTTTTGCTTAAAATGAAAAAATAAATTATATTACCAGGTCTTCAACAGCACTGGCAAAAATCTTGTATCAAGCAAAGGCAGTGACTTCCATAGGCCTACCACCAACTTTTAAATAACACAGTTCATTTTAGACACAAGCATTTTGTATGCAAACAACACGAGTCTATTTTCTATGTGGTCAGACAGAAGTACATGGCATTTGCGCAAGACTGGTATTTCTGGGATCCCAGCAAATGACTGTAGAGTGCTGACCTGTCTATTTTTCCTTCCTCAGAAATGCAGACTTTTGAACACACACATAAAGCAGGCCAAGACCTGAATTTATTCCCATAATTCTGCTTCATAAACAACTGTAGTGACAAATCACGTATCAACCTGATTGGATTTCATAATATTATGTTGTCTCTTTGGAATTGATGTATTTCATCCGTGATGTTCAGTCTCAGAATAATAATTGATTAAAAAAAAAACAAAAATCAAGGAAAGTAAAGCAAAAGATCTAAAAAAAATTGTGCAAAATATCACCTTGCATGAAAAATGCTAGCAAAATTCTTAGACTGATATAAAAACCTGAAGGCAGATATATCTTAAATAGTAATTTAGAAGGAAATGCATCCCCCCAAAATGTAAATTAAGTTACTCATGTTCTGCATCCCCACCTACACAAAAGCAAAGTGAGTCAATACTTTTTTTCTCATCAGTGTGAAGCATACATTCAAGTCTGGCTCAACATCAGAGAAAATTCTGAGCAAGTTCTAATAGATTCGGTTAAGGCTGCTGGCAGAACACTCTGCGGGTTGTGCACTCCACTACAAATGACAAACATTGTCAACTAAAAAACTTCCACAGCCCTTTCTGTAGTACTGAAGCTTGCAAGTTGCATTCACAGTATCACAGAATTGCGTAATGCACGAGAGGTTTTCTGTCAGCCTAAGTATCCATACTGCTCTATTGATGAAAAATGTGTTCTCACTCTGCTAGTGTAATATAAAATAATCACCATAAAAAGATGGAAAATTTTAACGCTGCTCATTTCAGAGGAGTAAACACAACCAGCATTTGTAATCACCATGGCAACAGGAAGCAACCTAGACTTAATAGGTCTAAATCATAGAATCACAGAATCATAGAATCGGTGAGGTTGGAAGGGACCTTTAAGATCATCNGAATCCTTCTATGTGTAATAATAAGTCATTCATCCATTAAGAAACCTGGCAAGTTGAGAAGAAAAAAACGTTCTCTGTAGGGGTTACCCTTAGATCAGAGTTCTTACGGTCCACTCCATTCACATACAAAATACATCATGCAACAGGTCAGATTTTGCCCTCTGGCCCTTCTTTTGCTATTCCTTCTTCACAGTTGCTTCAGTGATGAACATCCCACAGCCTGTCTTGTGACTGCCTGCTCAACACCACCCAGCTGCAGTGACATTTTTGTTCCTGTCTCAAGCCAGATCCACAGGCATCACTGGAGCATCAGTTGGAGATGGATCTTACCTATAACTGTTATATGGATGAAGCAGCCCATAATGTATATGCATCTTTCCAGATAAGAAGTTGTCTGATTCAATGTTGCTTTACCTGGTCAATTTTACCTATTGTTTTACCTTTCCAATTACGATTATTTCAGGAAATATAAAAATCTGACAATTTTCTATATTTGGTTTGTATATACCTCTTACAATACCCATTTTATAAGCTTTAGGATAGATCTCTTGATCACTCCTATCAGAGTTGTTCCCCTTATATTAATTGACATACAAACAGAGAATTAGAGAGAGTGAATAAATCCATAGTCTAGTAGGTGTGTAGTACATCAGCTACGGACCACTCAGGTTCACAGGCTTGTTCTGCCAGAGTATTCCATATCCCACTGAAATGTAATGTCTCTGGATCAATTATTCTTAGTATCTCAATGTTTTTTCAGGGGACCTGAGGAAGGAAAGGGAAACTTCAAAATATATTGCATTTATCCTGACATTGATGGCAATACTTTGGAAATTCTTAAGATATTTCTCCTCCCAACCTCTACACACAACGTCTGGGAACATTTTCCAAGGTGTATTTACTAAAGTTTCTATTTTCACATGAACACTGAAAATTGTACTGTTGAAAGGACTTGTTTTGAGCATGCGTTCTGGTCACTGCTTCAAGCTACGTTCCTCTGTGGAGCTAAGAAGTCTGAAGTGGGACCTGAAATGCCACATACTGAGAACCAACATTTGGCACAGAACTAGAATTTTATTCAGAAAGCTCACAGCAAGGAACCTTACTCAGTGAGCCAAGCCGTCTTCAGTGAAAGAAGTAAGGAGACATGTAAAACATGCACTCCCAAGTAAGCTGCATTCCAGCTAGGTCTCTATGCTCCTTAGAAATAAGATGTATAATTACAGCAGCAGCTACACCAATAAAGAAACTTAACGGATTCCTGGATCTGTCTTCATTCGATTAAAACACCAAGAAATACGCTATCTCTGTAGAGCTGGCTAAACTCTGGTAGCTAAGATGCCTGAAAGAATTATCTTTATGGAAAAAAATCACTATAACACGCTAGACTTTTGGAATCCAAAATGGATTTTAAAAAAAATTTTGTATTTATAAAGCAGTGATATTTTAGGGCAATTGGTAGATCTTTTGCCATGCAGTACAACATACATTTTAAGTATTTAATTTTGTATTTTAGTATAAAAATATTCTAATATATATCAAAATAATATTCCTAATAACTGATAACTGAATATTCCTAAAACTGATAACTAAATATTCTTAATAACTGATGTTTTTGGTGCTGATAAGGATATAGATAGTTCTAGTAGAGCACAAGCTGAATAGATGACAATTCTCATAATCAGTTTGCATTACAAAATNTTTTCTGAGGATTGATGACCATCAGCTCCCTTTTCCCATGCAGCTGTTTCCTTCTGGTAGTCATTTGTTGGGTCTTTTGGAGAAGTTCTCTTTTGTTTCTCTCGGATGTTTTCTTCACAGCTGCTGTTAGTTGTTATCTTTGAGGTTTCTCACATTTCCTAATTTACTAAAGGTTAGTTGTCCTTATAAGTCAAATATTTATAGCCTTGTTAACAATACCTTCACTATTTTTCACAAATATAACTTCCCTTCTACCATAGTGAAATGTAAGGTAAGAATTGAATGACTGGTTTATAACATGGTTCCTGAGTTAATAAGTAGAATTTCTATAAAATGCAGGATATTTTCAGATTTATTCTTTATAGCAAATCATATGTGTAAAACATTTATGGGATTCAGGCATAATAAACTTCATCCACAATCTGATGAGAATTCCTACTCCAACATTGCTTGCATCTGAAGCTTTCATTTTACTCTTCAGTGTATTAAAAGGACTGCAAATAATTTTACAAAATTCAGAAGTATTACAGAAAAATCCCCTTCATTTGATTTTTAGAATTTAAATGCATACTTTCAACTTGTTGCTGAAAAAAACGTGTTGTTTTGTCTTGACACATCTTTAAGCAGTGTGAATCCTCAGTGCTGCTTGTTCCTCTCACTGTTTGTAAGGAAACACATGAAGCTTATTTTATTTCCAAGTTTCTAAAAAACATCACAAAGAAATTAAAAGTATTTCTAAATCAAGGAAGTAGAATATAGTGCCTCTTAACTCAAAAATAAAAACCTATCAGTGTATTTAAAGAAAATTAGTATAGATTAAAAACCTAAAAAGTGAAAGTACATTGATGCCAACTTTATTACCTGTAATTCATCACTGCTGTTGAAATGGAACAATGTTATTGTTCCTTCAATTTTACTAATATGGAGATTTGGATTCTAGCTGCATTTATCCAGATTTTGTTCTGTTTTAATTTGTATATTGATTTCAACTATTTTAATTTTTCAGTGGATACTGGTGTGATGGTTTTACACCATCTTTTACACTTAGCGGTTCAGAGTGATTGATATATTTGAGTACATTTACAGAAACTTTTGCTAAGCTTTTCTTACTAAGGAAGCCTGTGTATCTGTTACACATATCTAATTGTTGCATATGTTTTCATGATTAAACTTTGTGGATTTTCATATAGGTATATTGTTTAAAGGGTGCATATGCCATTTTTGTATACTAATCCCTTACACTGCTTTTGAAAATGCTACATATAGTATCTGATCCATATTTTTCTCTAAAGCATTTATCTCTAAAATGATGATGAACTAGCCGAAACATACATGTGATGTGCGGAAACCAGACTCCACAACCGGGAAAATTGTAAAGTAGGTATGCTTATTCGGCGCCGGGCAGCATGAGGGGGTAGCCCCACCACAATCGTGCGCACTGGATCTAGGACAAAACCTTGTATTTATGCTACTATCTTATACATATTTAACATATGCTGCAAGACACCTATACATATGCATAAACTATCCCCGCTTCATATTAAAATTAGCTTCCCGCCCCTTCGAGTCTGCGCAGTGTCTCTTGGTGGTGATCATCGGGGGTCTTAATGATGAAGTAAGGAGTCTCCTCAGCTCATCCTTGGCATTTGGCCAAACTGCAGGCCTGGTTTTGGTTAGTTTTTGTTGCTTTAGCTCCTTCCTTATCAATGCTCTGTTTTTTGTTGCCTTAGCTCCTTCCTTATCAATGCTTCCATTCCCCGCTGCAATTATCCTGGGCTAATCACTCAAGGCTAACTTTAACCCCTTACATCACATGTAGAGAGAGTGAAAATCCAGACAGTTACTTTGCTTATAGAAAGTTTAATCTACGAAAATCACATCACATGTCTTTTCTATATCCAAGACTGAAGTCTACGCAGTAAGTGGAACTCTTAAAAAGACAGACTACTGCTACAGGCCAAATAGGACACTGGTGTAGTGATTATATGGATTATAAATGTGTGCTTCAGAAACAGATGATTTCAAAATACAGTGAGGTCAGCAGTCCTCCTGACAGTCCTTTGACATACTTCCCATGGTTAAGGACTCCCCGTCATGCAACTGTTTGGCTGTCATGTTTTTCATTTGTTTTTTTGGCTGCAGAACACGAAATCAATTCCAAGTAATAAAATAAAACATTTTTGAAAGCAGAAAACAAGTTTTAAGTAGTTACTACAATTCTTCTATTTACAAGAATACATATTACAATGACAAATAAATGCAGAGTCCAGAAGGGAGTGCTGAGAATCAAGGCTCAAAGCTTCTGGGCCTTATCTAACCAGAAACATGCAAAACCACTAAACCAGTTCTGTTTCTTGCTCTTTTTGCCTTTTAAAAGGAAGTAATATTAAGCAACGTCATAGGAATGCTGCAAATTTTGGTTACCTGATACTCTGAAGAGCTTTAGTATTCTTAGAAGCATCAAAATGTTTTTATTCCTTTTAAGATTAAAAATTCCCTTTTTCTTTAAGAATGTATGACTCTCCAGTAGACAAATTGGTTCCTTATGGGAAAAGCCTGTGCAAGAGACAGTGAAAACAATGGCATAAATCAAGAGTAATGTTAAGGAACCCTATAAATGATTCCAAAAATTAACAAATGTGAACCCTATAAATGATTCCAAAAATTAACCAATGTGATCTTTTGCTGTAGGTTGTTTTCTGTGGTGTGTTTCCACTTAGCAGTCAGATTGTTTATTGCACTCAGGCAGAGCAGTTCTGTTGATGAGTGTTCCCTGAGAAGCCTGACACTGAGAGCAGGGCTTTGTGTAGCTTAGAGACAGTTACACCAGCAAATGCACCAGTTTCACCTCAGTGCAGCATATTGCACTAGAAAATTGCTCAGCAATACATCAACATAATTATACAAGAACAACTGTCTCTGACTTATACACAGCTGGAAACCTCATGCTACACCATCTAAATTTTATTCCCTTACACCAATGTTCTTCAACATTTTTAACTGATAGATAACCTAGCCTTTTTAAAATACATGTGCTAAACTGCACACCTCTACTGTTAAGCACAAAGCAAGACAGCTGCGGATTGCTGTGTGTCATGTAAGTCAATAGAAAGTTATTACTTTATAAAATTGTGGTTTATCTCAAAATCAGAAACAATTAAGTGCACAATACTAAAAGAAGAATGTGACACTTGGGCCAGTGTAAGAAAGGCAGGTATAGTTTTTGCAATGGAGAAAAGCTGTTTCTATCAGAGGTGACATGATAAGGGAATGACTAAGACAAAGAAGCTCCAGCAAAGGCTTGTAGAACATCTGTTATCATAGAGACAAAAAGACAAACTGATTCATACCGGATTACTGTCTAGAAGGGTAGTCAAACATTTAACCTGGGCTAATGACATTCAGTAATTTTACCAAAAAGGAAAGAAATAAACTAGTCAGGTAATCCCTTTAGGTGTAGCATAAGGAGAAGTAAACAGAGGCAGGACATCCAGAAAGGATTTTAGGTGCTCTGGACAGACTGTGAATCTTAGAGTACCCAACCAGTGGGAAACAGGGGAGGGAAAATTCGGCTGGGGATTAGGAAATAAAGGTGTGTTTCAAGAACCAAAAGTGCGCCTACTTGCTAGGTCACTCGTTCTTGCAAGAATGTTCAAACAAAATGCGCTTTGTATCATTCACTGCCTGAGCCGTAATACCGGGAAACAACATCCGGTTAGACACTGCAACATAGCAAATAGCGTAGCAAGAATAGCATAGATAAGAGGCTCCTGAATGATGACACTAGGGCAGCTCTACCTTAGAAGTGGCAGACAAACAGAGCCACCTGGAGCCACAGCGACAACTGGACCGGCTATCCAAGGCCCTATTGTCTGTGAGAAGTAACCATCTGATTAGAACTGGTCTTGGAGATACAGCTATCACCCAACAAAAAGAACAGGACCATTTTGGCAACCAGATAAGGACAGCAGACCAAAATAATAAAGAGTAAACGATTACCAGGGGATTCTGAAGGACCACGAGAGACTATAATGCACATATGGGAGTGGGTAGTAGCCTATGGTAGTGAGTTCCCGGAAAAATAATGAACATGTTAATCATTTCCCGAAAACCTTGTGACTATGTATACATGGCATGTATATAAGCTGTTTAACTAACCCTTTAGGGTGTGCAAGTTTGGAGGAGCGATCCCCCTTGCACACAGCACTGAAAAAAACATACCTGCTTTATAACTCTCCCTGAGTTCTGGAGTTTGTTTCAGCACGTCAGCCATTGCTATTGGATAAGGAGCATTTCTCACACTGGGATGCCAGAAGATACCCACAGCACTCATGAATTAACTCCTAGGTTTCCTTCAGGGCACTTGCTATTTCTCTGATTGCAGTACTTTTTACAAATTATCTTCTCCTGCCTTATGAGTAACTTGTGACTTATGGACAGTGGGCTAAATAACACTGCAGATGTACTTATGAGCTCCCAACAAGAGAAAGAAAGTACAATTAGCATCTGAAGTTAGGTGGGAGTGCAGACAGGAACTTAAGCCTGTTGGACAGCAAGGAATACAATTACAAACCATATACAGATCCTTAGAGAGATCCATACTGGCCTTCTCATAAAGTCAATGAGATGTTCAGCTGACAGCAATTAAAAGTTATGTCTCCATGTTTTGTTTTCAGGACATGTTGGCTTATGTTTCCACCAAGGGGAAGAATTAGTGTCTTCAGAGGAAGTCCTGACAGTGCAGCCTAGAAATCACATTGGTTTGTACAATATACCAGGTTCAGTTCTTTGGATCCTCAGGGATCAACTTTGTATCCTCAGGGGCTGGAAGCAACTCAAGTCTACCATGGCATAAAAGTACATCTACCATGCTAGCAGGATGAAGACAAGATTGAAATCTCTATGGGAAAAAGGGATTCTTTGCAAACACGTTTTGTGTGCCAAATGGGCATAAGACTCCCTACTGGTATTCACAAAAGCTGCTACGTTACTTGGAAAAGGAAACAAAAGACAGGCCTTTTCAATTGCTTTCTTTTTGCTCAGGAAGGAAAGGAGCCATAAGTGCCATCACTTTGTGAACAGAGTACTTTTTAATTTCTTTGAAAAGGGTTACACATACAATTGTCTGGTTTTGTTTGCTCTCCTCCATTTCTTGCCTTGGGGGGCTGTGAAAAAGAATATTTCTAACTGGTTCCTTGAAACATCACTTTTAGACCCAGTCAAAAGCATTACCATTATTCACCTGCTTTTTGAAGAGGAAGCAACACAAAGCAGAGCTGATGATGCTGCAGTATTTATTACATGACTATGTGTGAACTTTAAGTAGGGAAGGGGAATATGCTGTGCAAAATGTCTGCTTTTCCTTGCTCTCTCATTATATCAGTGAAAAATTATAAAGAACCTGAATTCTGTGTAGAAGGAAAAAGGCTTATTAACTGACTCTAAAATACATGTATACTTTAGCAGCTCTAGGACTGCTTTGGTTTTTTAGTCTTTTCAGAAGCTCTGGAGGCAAAGTCAGAGGCTTCACATTCAAAATAAACAAAAATATGTAAAAGAACCATGACGGAGAACCAAAAAATAATCCAAGGGGGAATTCTGAAATATGATACATGTGTAAACACAGCTGCCACGGAAATAACTGATTCTGCTAAAGCTTCACATGCTGCGTACTGGAGGCATGTGTTCTTAACTTCTATGTTTCTCAAAAAAGCTATAATAGGCTATACCACCAGAACTCACAGATTTCCTGTACCTGCAACTTACATGGATATCCTTATTAAACACACTGTGAGTTTACACATTCATTTTCATTAATTAGGTTGGCTCTATAAAATGCTACTTTGCTATTCATTAGCAACTAGTGACAGTTTTTGTCTGGTAAATATTTTTAGAGCCCTTTTTTTCCAAGCTGAAAGGGGGGGTTCAAATAACTAGTAATGTACAGAATAGTATTAATGTTCCAGTTAAAAAAGCTGACGGTTTATTTTTGCAAGGTATTTACATGATCATGCACTACAAACAGAAAACTGGAGCTAGTTATTTTTCTGAATGAGACACCCTGGTGGGAAATGTGAATCAAAACGCAAGCAGCGGAAGCAGCAATGACCATCCCTCTTGCAGGAAGCTACCAAACACTGCTCTACAGTGCCTGGCAATATGTGAATCCGTCATTCAAAGTGAATTGCTGTGAAGGCTTCAACCTCTAGGCCCTTTCAAACAGCTTAAATCACTGTTATATTTAATATTCTATTATTTTAGTAAAAGTATAAAAAGGTGAGAATTGTATTCTTCTTCCTTAATTCGTGATGTGAGATCTGTAAGGTTAAGGATATAGAGAAGTCAACACAATAAGGATGGCCTTTCTACTACCTTACTAGTAAGCTTAAGGCTAAGCTATGGCTCAGTAAACTTTTGCTTCACATCACAGAAGCAGGGGAACAGTAGCGCCAGCAACAGATAGATTTAACTGGGTAAGGGCAATGTTAGCTGAAATTCCAACAGAGAAAATATCTGGTTTGCAGCTGGAATTTTTGATGCATTTTCTGTTCCAGCAAGAAACAGAAACATTTTCTGTTTCTTGAGCAAATTCAGGTTTAAGTAGGTATGTTCTGCCTTCTTGGCCTTTTTCTTTACTTCAAATTGACTCCTATATTCTTTTTTTCATCTACTAGATTATGCAAGCTGCTGTGAACTCTTGAACTACAGCTATTTGTGCTTGAGTGATTGTTGTGAGGAAGCAGTGCCCACTACAGTTAAGGCTGAGTTTTGATTTCCATCCCTCACATGTAGCCAGTAAATTCATCTGGGGCTGAGTTTAAATGAAGTAGGATTGGTGTTGTTATATGTCAAACACCATCTTCCTTATTTCGGTTTAAGTTTGAACCCTTGCATTTGAGTTTCTGGCACTAGCACCAGCAGCTAACCTGCCATTTCCTGCCAACAAGGATTCTTCAGCAGTTTAACCTGTTGGGAGATTTTTTTTATCATTTATTTCTACTACTCGAAAACCCATAGAGAATACAGGAGATATGTATATCTCCTATATAGGGCTACAAAGATGATTAGGGGACTGGAGCACCTCTCTTATGAAGAAAGGCTGAGGGAATTGGGTCTCTTTAGCCTGGAAAAGAGGCGTCTGAGGGGGGACCTTATCAACACTTATAAATACTTGAAGGGTGGGTGTCAGGAGGATGGGGCCAGGCTCTTTTCAGTGGTGCCCAGTGATAGGACAAGGGGTAATGGGCACAAACTTGAGCATAGGAAGTTCCACCTAAACATAAGGAGGAACATCTTTACCTTGAGGGTGGCAGAGCACTGGAACAAGCTGGCCAGGGAGGTGGTGGAGTCTCCGTCTCTGGAGACATTCACAACCCGCCTGGACGCGTTCCTGTGTAACCTGCTCTAAGGTGGCCCTGCTCTGGCAGGGGGGTTGGACTAGATGATCTACTAAGGTCCCTTCCAACCCTAGGATTCTATGATTCTATGATTCTATCTGTATAAAGTAGAGAGAATTTTAAAATACAAAACAGCAGTAAATAAAATTTTCCCTTATATGTTGCAACCTGGATCTTTCCTGATGAAGTCATATTTTGATAAAGTGATAATTTTCACCATAATGTTTCTTTTCCTTTGATTACCAACTTGTCCCAAGATGTAAATGCACACAAAGGCCAAGTGACAGATGTGTGAGTGCCTTGGAAATATGGCACCAATATCAACCTTGCTGCATGCCTAAACCACTGTTGAACATGTTATTTCCTTACAGAATAACTGAAGACACAAGAATCTACTGAAACTTCTAACTCATCTCCCAAAGTAAATCAGCTAAATGAGTTTCTGGACCTCTAAATAGTGGTCCAATTTTTTTACAGCACTGCTGTGAGCCAGCAAGACTTCCTGTGTTGCCTATGTACGCATTCTCCTTGATGCTAACATGTCTCTTCAGACTGAAAGCATATACCATTTTGACTTACAAATAGATGTTCTGGTTCCCTTAATCATCCTAATGGATCACTTCGAGACCATAATAATGGGCAAACTTTCAATATTGTCCCACAGACTTGGCACACTGTATATTATGATCTGAATCATTAAGCTCCTTAATGATAGGAATATTCAGCTAACTCCTGTGTCTTATGCTTAATGAAATGATGCATGACTATACAGAAAGGAAAAACTATTTTAACTAAATCAATAAAAGGACAGTTAGGATTTTAAGCCTTCAAATTAAATAAAGGTTGTGGATTTTTTTTTAACTGTATATGCCTAAAATTAGGTTTTATCTACAACCAATACCCTTGTCTTAATGGGTCCTGACCATCTGTGTTACTCATTGGAGTTGAATGCAATAGAAGGCATTGACTTGCCTTTTTCTCTGGTGATACCAAAGGAAGCTGCAGTTGCTCAGCACAGCTGATAATCTGGCTGTCCACTTTAAGGCGATCCTTTTAGATAATCAGACTTTACAATTTTGGCTTGCATGCTTGCTAATAAGGGCATAAACAGCTCTTATTACACAAGCCCCTTGTTTTGCCAAATGTATCAGTATCATAATTTCTGATATTCTTAAATCCCTGTAATTTTCAAGTAGGAATGTAGATTTACACATTATGTTTTTTGTAAAACAGTTAAGCAGTAGAATTCCATGCCAGAGGGCTCCCTTAGGTTAAAAATACCCCAAAACAGTTAGAAGTAATTTTAAAAGGACACAAACATGGAATTTTCAGTTTTGAGTGAAATCATTAAAGATCTCAAAAATCCTACAGTGACTGAAAAAACCCAATTGTCTAAATTTGTTCTTCTGATAAATCACAGCATAACAATGTATATTTTACATATCTTCTGAAGTAACTGGTGCAAGAAATGGTTACGTGCTGATCCTTGTTATCCTTAAAAATAATTAAATAAATTTAACTAAAAAATAATTAAATTAAAAATAAGAAGATATATGACTGGGCACAGTATTAATAGGTCTCATCTCATTCTTATTATTGATACCCCATGATCCCAGTATTCCCAATTGGAGTGTAATTTGTGACTACATTAAAAAGTAGGCATTTTTCATTGTCATATTTGGATTTTGAGGTAAAACAAGACTAGATTAGGTAGGAAACAGAATTTTCTATTTAAAAGAGATATATCAATGAATGGAGCACCTTGATCTGATGTACAAATGTTGACTATCATATGGGGTATTGTACTGTACATGTATGTAAAATATTCTACTGTCTGTATTTTTTGTGAAGCTTATTCCCAACTGCTTCTATTTCTATAATAAGGGTTTGTGGACATATGTCTATACGGAAAGGGTTAAGACAATAAAACATATAATGGTCACTTTTCCATAGCAAGGTGCATTTTCACTCACATATACAAAGCATTCCTGAATTCCACTCCTCTCTTGGATCCCAGCTGCAGGGTTCTCTATTATTCTTGTGTTTTGAATGAAATACAGAGATCATTTTAGTAGCTGCTCTGTTGGTGACCAGACAGCTATGTGTCTCCACTTAACAATAAGTGGAGCTACTGTCCATCCTACATTTTGCAATATGGAGTTCCTAAACTGAGCAACTTTTATAATTGATATAGAAGTTGAAATAGGCAATACCACAGGGGAAAATGCTAATGCTCAGCTGACCTCTCCCTAGTCCCTGCCCCAGCTATGAGGTAATTTCACTTCACACAGCAGAGAAAAACATTCAAGCCAACTAGTTATTACAAATCATCAGAAATACGATTTTTAAAAACATCTTCATGTTACCCTTCCAAGTCTTCTCTGACTACACTAACAACTCAACAATACCTCTTGCTACTCATTAGCAATAACATTTTTACAGTTTTTAGGTGGACATCTACCTCAGTTTGCTTAAATTAGCTATAATATATTCAAGTACTTAACAGTAAAGCAACTTGTAAAGAAATACCCTAAGACTCCTTTGAGCAGACAACTTAAATTGATGTCTACCCCTGGTAACACCTTCTTCAGTTCACAGTGAA
This sequence comes from Rhinoptilus africanus, assembly GCA_013400135.1. Lineage (NCBI taxonomy): Eukaryota > Metazoa > Chordata > Aves > Charadriiformes > Glareolidae > Rhinoptilus > Rhinoptilus africanus. The sequence goes on from VXBO01014665.1 coordinate 14,391, forward strand.
CAACACTTTGTTTCTGAATAACTGAATATCATATTTGCATGTAATATACTTGACAGCTATAAAAATTAGAAATGATGGAAAATACACCATCATTCTATAGATAAATCTGAAGCAAATTCATTACAATTTTTTTGAAAACTCATGCATATCACTATTATGGCTGTACACAAACTAAAGACAAATCAAATTGAAAATTGCTTCCAAAACTATCAGTCAAAAGTAGGAAATTATGCATATCCTGCAGCTGTGGATCACAGAACTACACAAAATTTCCTTTAAACATTTTTGCCTGAACAGTTGCACTTTGCCACTCATAGGCATTTAGATAACAAAGGATTTGAAACTAGATGATCTTTAAAGTCCCTTCCAACTCAAATCATTCTACAATTCTACAATCTTATAATGTTTTAATTTTTGTCACTAATTTTTGCTCTATGTTTTTATGTCTTACACAGCTCATCCATAAGAATAGTCTATACTGTTTGATGCAATACCTAATTTTGACCTTTGCTACTTTTGTCTATAGAATCAAGGAAATGGTCTAACCAATGTGTATGTTCTTCTCTGACACAAGAAATATGCCCTTCATGTGGTATCCTCCACAAAGTCATATGTGTGTGTGAGTGTGAGTGACCACTGACAAATAAGAATGTTACATAAGTAATTTACATGTTATACTTTAATTATTTTTAATAATAATTTCACCTTGATATTATTGTAAAAAATTGGTTTTTATTTGGAAAACAGCACATGCTACATCTTTTGATGTGGATGCTTTTACTAAGGAATGGATTACCTATCATTGAGGAAGAAAACTTCCTTGAGCTTTCAGCTCACCATCCTTTCTGCTCATCCTTGATGAAACATGTCGAGTTTCTCTGCTGCAACGTTGCAGAAAAATTCCAAACTTGATTATATATTGTAAAAGAGATTATGAAAAACTAATTCTATATGCTAAAGATCTGGCAGAAACAGCAAACTGTTCTAACTACACAGAATATTTCTACATACATATATGAATACAGCAGGCTAGCAAATAATGACTGTTAAATGGAATCACAAAATCATAGTATCATAGAATAGTTTTGGGTTGGAAGGAACCTTTAAAGGTCATCTAGTCCAACATTCCCCGCAATGAGCAGGGACATCTTCAACAAGATCTGGTTGCTCAGAGCCCCATGTAACCTACCTTGAATATTTCCACAGATGGTGCATCTACCACTTCTCTGGGCAACCTATTCTAGTGTTTTACCATCCTCATTGTAAAAAATTTCTTCATTATATCTAGTCTGAATCTACCTGCATTATTTTAAAAATATTAACCCTTGCCCCTTGTTCTTTCTTCATAGGAGAGGTGCTCCATACCTCCGATCATTTTTGCTGCCCTCCTCTGGACCTGCTCCCAACAGGTCCGTGACTTTCCTGTACTGAGGACTCCAGAGCTGTACGCAGTACTCCATGTGGGGTCTCACCAGAGTGGAGTAGAGGGGTAGAATCACCTCCTTCGACCTGCTAGCCGCGTTTCTTTTGATATGTTTGGCCTTCTGGGCTG
>VXBO01014666.1:0-22116 GCA_013400135.1 Rhinoptilus africanus
AACTTGCACCCTTCCTTAGCCTAAAGTATTTGGCCCAACATTCCAGCCGTAACACAAGGCTCATCATTTTGGGTAACGGTGAATATTGTATTAACTGCAATTCTATGTAAAAAAAACATATTCTTCTTGCTTTCCCTTGCAAAAAAAAAGTTTTATATTTGTTGCATACAAATAGAGATTCAATATTTTAAGATTAAATATAGATGCAGCCTTCTAGAAGCATTTTATAAGGTGGGAGGGTAATGGCCTGAGAGTTACTAAAACTGTATTTGGTAAATTTAGAGTCTAAGCAATACTGAACTGATGTAAAATAAATGAGGAATGTACATCCACAGTGTTCACTGGAGACTTCAAGAGGCTGCTAAATATTTGGCATAAAAGCAATTACTTGGCATAAAAGCATTTGAGTTTTTTTCTGTCTTAAGACTATCATATCTGGAAATGATGTGAATATATATGGTTTGCAAAATCTTTAGGTTTTTTTTTTTTAATTGGAGCTTATGCCCTCTTTAACATTTACTCTTGACTATTTCCTATTGACAGTGACTAAAACAAAGAGTGTATATTAATGCAGACGAGAGTTTCATTCATAGACAGTGAGCTACAACAGGATTATTTGCAAGTGCAAAGATCACTCACATGAATAAAGATTTGGTGGATCAGTGACCCTACTGATAAAATGAATAAAATCCGGCTCCAAACACAATCCAAATAGGTTTTCTTGCTACTTATCCAAGCAAGTCTACTTTTGCGTTGTTCCAGTTTAATTAACTGAAAACACATAATTATTAATGAGAGCTCCGATAGGGCAGGAGAGGAAACATGCTTCTTACTGATCAACTTGCAGCCACAACACAAAACCCAGTTCTGGTTTGTGCAGGAAGAGCAACCCCCTCCTGCTACATTATTCCATTGATCCACAAACATTTACATCTCCTTTGTTAACTAGTTTTCTGTAGAAATTTCATAATCACTGAAGAACGCTCTTACAACTGCACCTCGAGAAACTTCTGTGAACTAAACTTGGATCGGTCTGAAAAATAGGGTCTATTTTTGCCCAACTCGTGTTATACATCAAATCTGTCGGGCTTTTCTTGGACGTTCACGATTCATTGTAAATAATTCAAACCGGATTTACAAAAGAGAAGAGGCTGTACAAAGAACGTAAGAACTGCAGGACACTATATCCCTGACAGTCAAAACTAGTAAAAGTACTTCACAAAGCCCAATCATAAAATGTTTTCTCCTCCTCTTTCACATTGTTTTGTGATCTACATTCAGTATCAGGGTGATGAAAATTAACATTCTGAGGATTTCTGTCCAACGTAATCTAATTAACAAGTTCTTGTGGCTATGGCAAGAGAACCCTCACCTGATTAATCTCTGTACCCATCCGTACAACGTGCACTGAAACTAAACAAAGCCATCAGGAGCTCCCAGATAAACAAGAAACACCTTTGAAGTATCACCCCAGCAACCTTAACTCCCATATGCGTAACTAGGCTGTAACCTACTGCTACAGGAAGCCAAGACCAAGATCACACCTTTTAGTTATTTATGTATTTATTTATTTTAAGGACGAGCCACGTTACAATTAATTAGCGTTCTGAGTTGTAGCAGCTAGTAACCCATTTTGAAAAGTCACATTCAGCTTTAAGCTTGAGTGTTTAAATCCTATCTTTAAGATACCTTATAAACGTGATGCTGGTGTTGCACAGTAAGAGCAACTGCAGACACAATACAAACCTGGCTTTTTGCACCCAATTTCGTATTAAAAAAAGTGATCAGAAGGTAAAGATTTGCCTTAAGAACAGTTAATGAGCAGCAGGTTTTGGTTTTATTATGCACACTTATGAAAAACAGCACAAAAATATGGAATCAACCAATGAAGATTAATAATTCACATATATTCTGTAAGTCAGAAAAAAGTGGAATTGGATCTGAACCCACCACCACTGATGAAGACGGGCTTTCTCCGGCTCTCCAGTTCAGGTCACATCAGATCCTCTAGTTGAGCACTGCTGGTACGGAAGCACTCTCTATCAACAACCCACTCATTTTGAAAGCATACTCTCATCACTTTCCCTCCCTGAAAGCCTGGCTTAAATTGATGTAAAATCAATAGCAACACTTATCCTAAAGGGGTGTTTGAGGGCCAGAGCGTGGAAAGCTCTCAGGATACCGCATTATCACCTCCAGCCAGACCAGCAAGAACTCACGGGGATTTGTCCTGTGGAACATCTCCAGCCCCAATCCTGGCCAACAGTGAGGTGAGTTCTCTGATGCAAAGCCACATCTGTCCAGCATCACAGCTGCATCCTGGCCGGTATCACAAGTGCTGTCCTTCCAAAAAGGATTATTAGGGAGAACACAAGTGTTCAGCAAAATAAGGAATGCAAACAACATCTGTTTATTTAAACCAAAGAGAGTCCTACATTTTCCAAAGATGCTACTTTTTCATCGATTACACTTAAACCATTGGAAATTTTCTGAAAGGCTGAGACTTCTATTCTGGTGCCACAGTTCCTGCAGGAAAACAGAGAAACTGTCCACAACCCCTCAGTAGAAATGTAAAAGCATCCCACTTTGTTGGATACGCCGACCCTGGCAGCCACTGGTGGGCTCAGCGCCTGTTTAACTACCTTCCCATTCCTCAGAAGAGTAATTCCCAGCTCGCACATCAAAATTCAGCTACAGCAGACCTCCACTTCGGTCTCCCCATCTCCTAGCTAACATCATCTTTCCAAGAGAGACAGGCCAAGTATAGCAAGACGAGCTATAGATAAGCCTATAGGTGGCACCCTTGGCCTGACACAACACTGAAGGCCCATGAGGCGCTGGTCCTCCTCTGCCTTAGAGGGAGGCCCATGCCAGTTAAGAAACCCACTAAAAGCACTAATTCCACAAAGCACTTGCAATGAACATTTTCGATTTTATTGTCAATACACTTAAAAACGGAAACCTATGTTCAAAACAATTGTTTCTGAGAATACCGAAATACAAAATATTTAACACAGAAGTTTGTTACTGTAACACAAACAGAACTGAGACATAGGATATGCCGATGTGTATTACATGTGCTCCAAGTCACAAGTTTAAGAACTGTACCACTACAGAATTGTCACACAGGCTTGGAAAGTGAGCATTTGACTGTTTTTAAGTATCACCTCTGCATTTCTAGCATTACACATTTACTGGGAAACTTCTTAGCAGTGGACAGAGAACGTGATGATTTTGTCTTCAAGGTTTGTCTTGAAAGCACCATGACACCAGACTGTTCAAACTACTTCCTTACAGAGGGAAGTCTAAACAGAGACAATTATTGCAGTTATGGCTTTTTAGGGGTAATGTTTATTATTATCTATGACAGGTTTGTGAATATACAATAACAAGCAAAATCAGTATTTCCGGGTAGTTCCTCCTGGAAAGCAAAACCAGTGTTGCCAACTTTAAACGTGTTCCTTTTATATTAAAGAAACTCTTATATTCTATACAAAGCACACGTGCTTGGCCAGGCACTGACCAGCTTTCCCTTCTTCTAGACTCTGTAAAACTAAACTAACATAAACACACAAAACTTCCTTATTGGTTAGCAGCAAAGAAGTTCTGCCAACTTTACATAATAAATAGATTTCTGCTTAATTTAAATTTATTTCCAAAAGAGTGACGTGACTAAACGAGTTGTATCGGACAGTGACACATGTATCACGCTCCATCACCAAGACCCTAAGCTTAGTCAGAGGGGGAGAGAGGAATGGAGCAAAGGGAGAGGAATGTCTGTTCTAAAATGACTGACAGATTTATGCTGCACTTTGCTTTTCCCTTAAAGGTCCCAAAGAAAAGTTTTCTAAAGCTACTTTAAGGTTACTTCTCACACAAGTGACTCAGTTCAAAATTCAATTCCGAACAGCATCTTTTCCTGAAAAACAGACATCCCTGCAGTCTGACACTTGATGACATTCCTGGCTTGTAACACCACATCTTCGTCACTCTCCTCCCCTCATCGTTTGCTTGATCGCTTTTCATGCTTATCCTTTGTGTGCTGGTTCCTGTTTCGGTGCCTCGGAGGGGAGTAGCTGACTCTCCTCCTGGACTGAAAGCTGGGTGTATATGGGTGAATTCGGCGTTTCTTTGGTTTTTCTTCTTTCCTGCTTTTGTTTGGCTCGGGCTCCTTACTGTCTTCCTTTTGCTCATGTTCTTGGTCTTGTTCTTTTTGAGATGGTAACGTGTTTTTGATGGTATTAATAAGAAATCTTTTATTTGTACCAGCAAGAGGACATTTCAACCTGTAAAGACATTGAGAAGTGATCAAAAGACAAGATAAAAACATCCAGAGACAAGTCTGAGATTTTAACTTCAATAATTTTAAGACAGGTTTGTGCTTTTGGCTTCCCTTGCATGCCACCTAGTGTAAACTCTCAGTACAGAAAGATTTGCTCAAGATTGTCTCCATTCTCCTTTTATCTTCCTCTTTATAGGATGAAAATTATTTTACTTCAATACAGTGAAAATCCACTTGATTTTCACAAGGTAGTATGTGCAGGGGGAAGCAGAGGATGACAATACATTTTAAGGTTGACAGCGCTTAACTTGGGTATTCAGGAATCAAGTATTTAGTAACATATTCTAAGTCAAATTGGAATGGTTTACAAGATCACAAACTACTTAAGTCAGCATTATTAAATTAACCAGGATATTCTGAAAGTAAAAGATCCACTTGCATGAACCCAACCAGCTGTAGTAATAAAACAGACATGAAGCACACTGATTTTAATTTATATTGGGCAACCACCAAACGAAGTATTTGTTTTTCTTAAACAGAAAGGATACTTATCCAACTCTCTTCCGTTACTTCTGACTTTCTCCTCTTGCAGCTTAACACTTTTGCACATAATTTATCAGTTAGTTTTAGTAAACCAGTACTCTACATTTTATTTATCTTGTTGGCATCAGTTGTACACTACTTATTCCCAATTTATCATCTCTTAAAGAATGGTATGAGAAAAAACAAGTTTGAATATATTATTGCAATTTATCCTGACAACATTTTTGAGTCTGCACGCTAATGGAGAAGTTAAGGGATTACTCTAAAAAAAGCAGAGCTGCTGCAGATCGCAGTGCCAATTACTGAATCAACCACGGAGTCAAAGAATCCTAACACCACAACATTGAGATCATCTGCTCTACCTGAATATTTTGTGTGAGAGTAGAAACTACACCCTGACCATTTAAAAACCTTTGATGCCTCTGAATAATCAGAGGTATCAGAACAACAAGAAAATTGTTACCAAAGATCATGTCTGATTACTTAACACACTCCATGGCTTTTAACTGGACATGGCATTTACTGTGGTGTTTGCTTCAGGTCCGCCTATTAAGCATCACTGATAATTGTTCCTGTCCTGAATTCTCAAAGAACTTACGAGAATCATTTAAAATTATACATTAAACACTCGTATTATTTATCTCCACTAGGTATTTCTTGACACTTTTATATAGCACAGGTAGTTTTAGAGTTTTCTGAACTTTCTCCATATAAATCTACGCTGTTTTGTCCAAACCCTCGTTAAAAAAAAAAATTAAAAAGAAGAGGTTTAGATCTGTATCTAGTACAGCTGTTTTGTAAACTAGGCAGACAGCATTTATCCGTTAACTTTATTACTGAACAAAAATATGGTATATAAAAATATATATCAGTATAATAGCATTTCTACTTCAAACTACATCAACTATGAAAATGGTGAACACACCATGGCACAAGTTACACTCAAGATATAACACAAATCAGCCAACATTTAAGTCCTCTGTATGTCTTATGCCAACATTAAACTGTTGTACCTCAACATTTCCTACCAAGAAGGGCAGCTTTCTCTAGGCTGCATCCAGGCAAAAACTATTTCACATTCTTCTCCTTCCTCTTGCCTTTTTGCAAGAACTAATGCATTGATTAAGGACTAATATATATAGCACCAGAATGAGACAATCTGCCCTAAATAAATTCACCTTGCTGAAGTATTTCTTTCTTTTTGGCAAAATGAGTGCTGCCTGAGCTATACCAAGAAAGAAAACTGATGAGAAATGCAGGGCTTTGCTGTCAGCTAAGAGATGCCATTAGTTGACCATCATACAGCGATAAAAGCGAGCCACTGGGCTTTCATGGAGCAGCAATAAGTTAAAGCCCTGAAAAGAAACCTCAGTCCTTACTTTTATTGACCTCAGGACTTCAAAAAAAGCCAATTCTGCCTTGAAGTCTTAAAGGAAATGAGAGGTATGGCACATGCTACATTACACATGTGCACACACAAGCCCGTAATGTTTACATACATCCATGGTATGTATGGAACTGTGAAGATGAAACGTGAACTGTATTAATCCACTGATAAAGACCTTTGAGAGTACTCCTAATGGTGGGAAAATTGTAGAATACATCTACAGCTGACCTCCCCCAAGACAAGCCTTTGGCTTGCTTTAGGTCTGATCCCACAATGCTCAATTCAATGACAGCCTTGCCCTCAGCAGAAGCTCTGAAGGTCTGGGAGGAAAGCTCAGACTCTGTGGGGTTTGTGTTTTGCGTTTTTTTTTTCCAAAAAGAAAACCAAAACATGTTAAAAGAACATGAAAGTTCCGAACTGAAGCATGCCTGGAGCACACCTGCAGGCATGACCAAAGCAAGCACACAACATGCAATTCTAGAGCAGTCTTGTCTACAAAACAGACTCCAGCTCCATAGCGATGCATTCACTCAATGTAAGCGTTCACTTTTTTGCTTTGCATGCTCCAATAAGCTAAACCAAGTTATTCTTAGCTGCAGAACCTCATCACCCTCCACAGATAAGTCCCACACACCCCAAAACCTCTTTATGATACAATGACAAAGTGTCAACCTTGCATTTTGAGCAAGAAAAGAAGATTAAATCAGTTATTGCAAACATAGGTCAACTCTTAACTCTACTTTTGACATTTAAAGCCAGCTTCTGTGCAGTAACAAAGAACTTCCAGCCAATACCTGTCCCCAAGCAGCAGCGCAGTTCAGCACAGAAGTGTACCACACAAGCTCTTAACAGTAAAACGTGCTGACACCGTTCAAGACACAAGGGTGCAGTGCCATGCGCCACAGCCTTCTCTCTGCTGAGTAACTGGACACATCAAACAGGCTTGGCACAGTCAGCCTCAGCATACGGCGCAAACCAGATCTTTCCAGGAAACAGAGTTCATTATGCACGAACTTACAAGTTCATTCCTACCACTTCCAGACTGCCATGGAAAACACAGTACTTAACAGAAGAGTGACTGAATAAAAAAAAAAAAAAAGGCAGCTAGAGGTTGTTTTGCCAAACCAACTGATCTAGGCTGTTATCCTTGCACAGGACATCCCACAAAAGAGGATTCCTGCGATGACACTGCAAGCTTTTATGTATGGTCTTGGCAGCAGATACAGCTGGCAGGACTTCGGATGGGAACCTGTGCTCTGATGACAAGATTTTAACACTTTTCCCCTGCAACCTCTGTCTGTACCCTGTTTCTCCTCCTCATCACATTCAAGTGAAAGCAACGTAGTGGAATCACATTGCAGTGTTTCTGCACAGTCATGCAACACCCACTCAAAGACAAGATGCGATACAGTATTTCACAGCTCCAGGGTACTCAAACCCTTCGGCCTCATCTTCATTATTTGGTATTCTGCAGCACTGCTGACTATGAGATTTGATATTGAGCAGAATGCTATATATAGGAATGAAAGGAGTTTTAGGATCGCTTTACAATAGGGCTAAAAATAATTTAATGCTTCCAACATTTATCTGCTTTTTGCAATTTCATCTGCTCTTACAATGCAGAGCTGAACAAACCATCCCAAAATATCTTGTTTTCCGTATCTTATTTTAGGTAAGCTTCTAAAATAAGCCAAGAAGATGACACTCAGTTCAGCCTTAGCTCACTTGCTACCAGCATCTTTGAAGGCCAGATGTATACACTGAAGAAAAAAAAAAATAGCCTCTAGAACTTGTCCACACAGTGGCTTTTGTGGCATTTTAACTGTCTTTCTCAATTAAAGCAGAACAAACCCTTAAGAAAGGACCCAAGTCCACCTCTATAAGCAGCTTACGAATTATGCACATAGGACCAGCAAAGCGACTTAAGGAAAGCTGAGCTTTTAGCCTGACTTTACCTACACACAAAACGGAAATCCCAATTCCTTACAGCTTTATTCCATCTGATGAATCTAATAGTTTCAATATTCTTACACTATTTGTCCACAACTTCCCACCCTGGATCTAGCTGGCCCTTCAAGCGTTAACTTTCCGACAGCTGCTCTGATGTCTTCTCTCATCTCAGAAGTTCCAGTACCACAGCAGCCACACTGGGATTTAGTCAGGGATTCTGCTCTCTTTTGCTCAACGTTTCCGGGATTAATACTCCTTCAGAAGAGGATCCTCTTTTACCCTTCTCTCACACGTTTTCTTGTGATTAGCTCCACTAATGCTTGAAGCAGACACATCAGCACCAGGATCTACATCACGTGTTATCTTCAGGATGTAGGTAACCCTCAAAAACAATCACTATGGCCATAGAATATTTACGAAAGGAGCACTGCAGTAACTAGAAATACTGTAGTGTTGAGAGCAAGAATCTTGAGGACATCCAAGGAACAAGTCAATACCTGAGAGCCAATAATGCGAGATCTGCGAATACAAATATCCAATACTTCATTCATTAATTTGCCATGGACCTAGATACTGCCAATCTAAGCGGTCCTGAGAGCACGGAGGCCAATGAACTTAAGACTCTTTACCAACTATGAGCTCCTGCAGCCCACTGGCAATACTGACAGTCAAAGCGTCTTACACATTTTCCTTTCCTGCATGCACTGCCAACCTCCTTGGGACAAGCCTTCCTTCTACTAGCACCTAATCCCTTCAGCTTGCAGCACCTACCCATGTCATCAGTAGCAAACTTGTAAGACAACGTAACACTGGCAAAACATTCCCAAACTGGACAAAATACTAACAACACTGTGCCATATTTCAAGGCCAAGTCTTCACAAAGACTGTGAGCTAAAGGACGACTGCTTGTTACGTTTTTTTCTGTACCCATCAGCTATGCTAGCTTGGATGCTTGCAACTTAGGCTCAAATAGCCACTGACTATGCATCTCACAGGAGGAGACAGCAAAACGTTAAGTAGGGGTGCTTGGGGAACTTCTTCAAGCAGTGCACCTGAGCTATGGAGAACTAAACACTCTGTATAGTAATGGACCAGTGGCTTGGAATCTGAAAGCAATCCCAAAACCCTGTTCCGAGGCTTGCTGGCTAAGGTTTTGCTGCCATCAACACACACCAGGAAACACTACTCCTTTGTAATGGTATGCACAATATGGTTCCCCGGGAGTACCACCTCCCCACACACCTCCCTTTAACCATTTCCTGTCAAATGCTACTGACTCCAGAAACATATTTCCCAGTATCCAACTGGAATCAGCAAAGTATGAGCAGTAGCAGCCTCTGCTTCTCCTTACCCAAGCATAGATGGCAGAACAAATCTTTTCTTCACAGGCCGAGTTGCTTCAACTATCCAGTGCCAATGCAGGACTGATGGACTTACACTAGATGTCTCCAGGGTTTGTGCACCTCTTCTCCAGGACTCCTCTGACAAAGGGCTGAGGAAATCCCAGAAGTCCTCATGAAACACACCTGTAAGCATTTTGAGTTTGGCAAGGAAGGAAGGTTTTGCGTTTCACCTGTTAAAACTGTGCTTTTAGACAAGTTGGTGATGACCTTGTCTCTTTGTTTCTACCAGTTACACTTTCCCGGATTTGGTCTACTAACACACATTTTCATGAACTAACTTTTCTGCTCATTTAATTTGGTATTCACAAAGCTCAGAGCAGCAGTTACCATCCTCTCAGTAGTTTACAGTTGTAAGGTTACGCGTCAGTCCTAGATTTAATAAGCCCTTCAGAATTTACTCCATTTTGTTGGAGTGTGACACTCAACTGAGCATAGTTAAGTTTCCTTCCAAATATCTTACTGGTTATCTCATCTCCCAGGTGTATATATGCAATACCTAGTTGTTTGGCCAGTTCAGAAGGACCAAAACAGCACAACAGGGCATGCAAAATATTAAAGGGAAGACAGTAGCAGCAGCTTCTCTCTGCTGTTTTGTCTCTTGTGTTTGCACAACTAGTCACTAAAGACTTACTGGCCGTCCACCTACAGGGGGCTTTATAGTTTCTTTACAGCCACACACACCAGCTGTACACTAGCCTGTGCCAAACTCTATGGCGGCAGATTTGCGATAAATGGGATTACTACCGGTCTCTCCAAGGACAAATTCAGAGAAGGAAGAGAACTCTCAAAGCTGGGATAGTACCTTGAGGAATTACTGCTGCTTTCTTGTACTTTTCTTCCTCCATCTCCGAGGTACTGGGTACCAGCCACTGATGGAGACAGGGCACTTCAGAGATGGATCCTTTGTGTGACCCAGTATAGCTATTCTCATGTTTCTCTGCAGCTGAAAGGATTCTTACTTCAACAGTCTCAATTCAGGATATCACCACACCACTCCCTGTAACAATGGTCTTCCTCTGCCTGAAGCCTTCTTGACAATCCTCTCCCACACCTTTAGCACAACCCTGTCCCAGCCAGACAGTATTTCACTCTAGTGCAATCTGCAGCTGTTCTGAAGAACTGATCACCCTTGGATATCCCCTCCTCTGGCAGGTCTCAGGCATCAGGCTTTGGCAAACCACGTGTTACCCTGACCTGATCATCATGGCCAGCTGAGCAGGACCACTGCTCTTCTACAGACAAGGAATAAGAAGTAGCCAGAGCCAGGAGCAGAAGCCCATACATGCTCCTGGCAGGCATTCCAGACTGCACAGACAGCAGCAAAGTTGCACAGGGATACTCAGTTATCTCCCAACAGGAATCTTTAGTCTCCACTCCTGGGATTAACTTTCAAATTCACTGTAACTGGATGCATAGAACACAGTGCTGATTACTTGCGCTGCTTTACCTGGCCATTTGGCAAGGCTGACAGGGTAGAGGCATCCTGTACCCAGTATAGCTATAACCACTCTAGGGGATTAAACCAATTAAATTATTTTAACATAAAGGGTATAAACTGCATCCCTAGCAGAAACACCGGGTAAAATATATAAAACACCCCCCAAACTTGTTTAGAAAATATAAAGGATTTACTTTTTTCAGCAAGACACTATTTTAATCTCTTCAGAGCTACCAAAACAAGCATAGACAAGAAATCAGATGAGAACTCCATTAACCGCGCAGGCTTATCTTTTTACTGCTGTTGGTGGAGGAAGCCAAACCTTATCTACAAATGAGTTTAACCCAGTCAACTGGTGCACTACTTGTGTGAACATCCCTAGATCTGATAGCTTCTTATCAAAGTCATACACATTATTTTAAGATGAACGACCATTCTCAGCATGTTATTACTTCTTTAATCACAATTGCACGCATTACATTCCATGATAATCTAGCTGTAAAAACGGAGATACTGCATTGAAGAATTAATACTGTATTTAAATACGGTGATTCTTTTCCCACTTGCTATACAAATTAGCCCTTGGGGTTTAGGGGTTTTTTTCAGTATTTAAAAATTGGATTATACTTTGAGTTCATTTTTGGCTGTAAATTACAAATGATTCTCTACTAGAGGATCATTTAATATTTTATTGTTTTAAGGGCTTAGGTTTCTTTATCAGGCTATGAATTCTTCTAACTTAAACAGAATCTAACCCAGTAACATGTGGCCAGTATGTAAGTACACGCACACTGAAGCTACCCAGTATTTTAAAGATTCATGAGGTTCCAATCCAAACTTTGCAATTCGATATATTATAAGGAAACGCTATTATAGAAGCTTCTTCTCAGTTTTCCAATTGCTTTGACTTCAACACATTCGGTCAAGCAATTTCATGCAAGCAGAATTTACTTCAACTTCTTTCTTATCTTGACTCAAAATTTTGCCCACACAAATTAATACCTGGAAGAGAAGTTATTTAAACGTGAAGCAAATTAAAAGGCAGAGACTTCTGTCACGCATTAAATGTGAAATTTATCTTGGCATCTGTCATAGCATTCATTTCCTCTTGGCACAACTTACCAACCCATAGCTCCCATTGTTTCAGCTCTGGTTCTCCCACGTTTTGCCTCTTTAAGTAACTCTTCCACAGCCTTCCTAAATATGAGGAAAAGAAAAAAATTACCCCTTTCAAGACACAGGAACGTGCCACTTTATGCACTTACGTAAAGAAAGTGGAGAGCTTCTTCACTGTAATGAATTAAGCAATACAGAGGCTATGAAAATCACCTTGACTTTCTTATTAAGATAATTCAGATTCCTATGCACCAACATTAAAAAAAAATATTTTGACATATTAAAGGAATTAAAGCTGTTGCAAATACAACAATCACAATACTAATTGCAGAGCAGAAATAAAGCGTGCAAAACTGGTATACTACACTGAAATGTCCCTTGGGAACGTTGTTCCCTGCTGTCACTTCACTTCAATTCTTCCTAAAGTCTTTCAACCACAGCAGACCTATTTTGAGCACAGTTAAACAACACCAGTAAAATAGCAAGTCAGATGACAGTAAAATCACTGCAACTATCAGTTGTCAAAGGGCACTAGCTTTGTGTAACAGCAGAAGAAAGAGCTCATCTTTGTGACTATGATCCACGACCATCCAAAATTACCAACCTTTACCTTATCAGCATCTTCTAGAACAAACTGGACAGACTAACACTAAAGCAATTAAATAACTAGGCTCACACAAGAAGTCATTGAAGAGTGTACATTATGCAAATTATAGATAACTCCTGCAATGCCAGTCTTTCAGTTCTCTTTAGAAATTACTTTCCATCTCAAATAAAACTTAAGTAACTGCTCTACAGTACATGGTTGAAGTGAACGGATAATGTGAACCATTTACTATATAAATTGAATGCATAAACCAACAATTTGGTTACTTAAGTGTAAGCAACTACATCAACCAAAACCAACTGCAAGACAGAAAAGGAAACCTGTGCACCTAGCCGTAATACCCAGTATATGAAGCTAAGCGTTAACAACGCTGACATGGGTAAGACTGAAGGCTCAAGGAACTGAAGGTAGGAGGTAATAAAGATGGTATTTATTGTTTAGGTCTCCCAGCTATAATGTTCCAGAATGGCTGCTGGCATTTGGACTATGTGAGCAACACAATCGTCACCTTGATAGTAAAAACGTGTGTGTAGACTGTGCAAAAAAGGTAACTGCCAACAGAAGCCACGTCCCGTCATGTTGTTATGGTATTATCAGCATAGCAGGATTTTGCTGCTTTGCCACAGATTAAAAAAAGCCTGAGTACCAATTTTGTTGCCAAGCCAAAACTGAGATTAGAGAAGACAAGAGTCATCATCTAATAGCAAAAGCAAGTCTGAAGAAAAGCATGCAATTTATATGGCAGGCCCATGTGAAGATCTCACAAGTTAATGCTGGGCTCTAAACATCTAACAGAGTGGTTTATTACCATTTAGGTTGTTAAAGTATAACAGACAACACAAGAGGTCTTACCTTTAAACGTATAAACTTCATGCGTGTCAGAGGGAATTAAAATAAGCAGTACAGAATTTCCTTCTGCAGCTGATGGGAAAACCTTATGCAGTTACACAGCAGCCTACATCTGTCAGTCTAGATCTAACTTTCTTCAGTTTGTTATGGTCTTAACATAAGTCTTTACTGGCTCCCTGCACATTTGTGATGGTGGATTCATTCACTCATTAGGATAGGCTGTTGACATTTTATAAACACAGACACACTTTTTCTTCTGTCTGCATTGTTTTTGGGCATGCTTTGGTTTTCCCTGGCAACAGAAAACAAATGGGCAGTAAATAAGCGCAAGTGTAATGTACACCAAGCTGTAGCTACTCTTTCTACAGTTACTCTGCAGTTCTGCTTGAATATTATTTTCGTATTTTATACTTAAAATCAGCTATCACGGAACTACTTCCTCACTTTATAGTAATTTCCGGCAAGCAATACTTTAGCTAAAGATTCCTAAACAAGCCTCCGGAATCACTCAGAGTTCTCAAACAACATATAAATAATCCCTGATCAATTTTTTTTATATATATATGTGTGTGTGTGTGTACATCAGTCTCTTCTCCCAAGTAACAGGCGACAGGACAAGAGGAAACTGCCTCAAGTTGCATCAGGGGAGGTTTAGACTGGATATCAAGAAAAATTTCTTCATTGAAAGGGTCGTCAAGCATTGGAACAGGCTGCCCAGGGAAGTGGTTGAGGCACCATCCCTGGAGGTACTTAAAAGATGGGTAGACATAGCGCTTAGTTTAGTGACGGTTTTTGTCAGAGCCAGGTTGAAGGTTGGCCTCGATGATCTGAAAGGTCCCTCCCAACCTAGGCAATTCTATGATCCTAATCCTTTGTTCCAAGGGGAAACCACTCCATCCAGCACAAGCTGAGGTCTGTGCCTGACAGACATGCAAATACTCACAGGTTGTAACTGCTTCCTTTGAGAGTTTGCATTTGAAGGGCTTTGCAAAGGAAAGCATCCAAGACTTCCACAGCAACAACAGTAGAGAAATGCACCAAAAATTGTAGTATTGCTTCTCCGTGCACTAGTCTATTAATGGCACATTGGTTTAAGGTTCCTCACAGAAGTCTCTACCTCTCACGTAGGGTTATTAGCGTGATCTTGGTAGCACTTTGAATCTTTTCTTAAGCATACATCTGATTGAGACGACGTGTTGCATATCCCGTCATAGCATGGGCATTGACAGAGACTGAGTACCTGACGATAAGCTGTCACCTGCTGGAGTTACCTCCACCCAGATGCTAAGCACAGTGTCAGCAGCCTCGCTGGCTGCTGCTGCCTTCCCAGATGGGAGCAGTTTGTGGTATGGGACAGCTACTGCCAAAGAACAAAAAATAATGGTAAGAAACACAGGCTCTACCACTGGAACATGGGAGATGTTGCATACACGGGTCTCCATGAAATTAGGGCAAAATTTATTTTTTGTCCAGACACAGAATTTGCTATTTGAGCCGCCCAAGACAGTTTATAGAGATGACAGCAGGAACACACTGCCTTTATAAAAGCTTGTCCTGAGCCTTCAAACAGCAATGTCAGGCGAAGGGGAGGAAAGAGGGGAAAAAAAGCATCCGACTTTTACTTACCTCAATTAACCAAACTTAGTGATTCTGTTTTGAGAAATCTGACTAGGAGGCAGACTAGAAGTCACTATATCTGTCATTATTTTATAATTAGAATCATAAACCAAAGTATCTGAGCTACAAAGCACTAATAAAATACACACACATACATATTTTAAACAGCTACAGTTCAGTTTTAGGGGAAACATCACCATAAATCAGTACGGTGACACCAGTTCTATTAACTTAAGCAGGAATTATAAGCCAGTAAGTATTTGAGACTTTTTTTTCCTCTGGTTATATCGAAGATCAGACTAACTTGGCATCCACCTTAGCAGCCTTGTAAGTTGACATCTTCCTTTGTTATCAAACATTGTTTCCTAATATTGATCTTTCAGCATCACCTTTATTCACTGCACTTTTACAAAGCCCCTTCGACTTGCAGAGACAAATGAAAAAATGCTGAGATCCTCTTTGAAATCATGCGTTTCCACTCACTGAACTTATATCCTCTACACAAGGAAGCCAAAAGCTTAAAAGCTATGCAAACAAGCTTTTTACATTTGCTTTTAGAGGCCTCTTGGGACTCCACATTCCTCACTCTCTTCATTTTTACAGCTTGGTTACAATACAAACAGTTCTGTGGCTGCCAGCTTCAACTTCAAAAGTAGCAGCATGAGCAAAGGGAATGCAGCAGGCAGCTTTCACACGAGAACCACCCAAATACTGGGGGACTGACAGGAGGGAAAATTAGGGACAGGGGCACATTTAAGAACACTGGCATCTTTTATAGAAAGCACCACTTAAAACTTGCTGTGGCAACCCTTTCTGAGCAATCAAGCTTAGCTGCAGAATTACAGTAACATGAAGATATAACCAGTGGTTTTTTATCTCCAAGAATATGGTCCAAGACCTATTTATATTTCAGAAGGATTAGACTTTTCCATCTATATTTCAAGGTTACAGGCAAAGCTCCCACTGCAAAAATGCTAACAGCTTGCACCACGAATACCCGTGCCCAATGTTAAAGGCTCTGAAGCCAGGCAAAACCATTTTCTATTCCTTGCTCAGGGAAAGAGCTCCATCATTTTTTCCAAAAGATCAAACAGAGAGACTGAAAAATGAATAATCGGTAATAAAGAGGTATGTCTGATGCAGTTACAGGCAATGAAAACACCATGTCATTACAGAGACCACCCAACGTTTGTAATTACAGACCACTCTGTTAGGAGCAGACAGGCTGGATCTGACAGCCAAGAAAGAGGCCCGGCAGCCACAGCTCCGTGCCCAGGTCCAACCAGTAGTAAGGCTGAAAATCCATTCCCAGCAGGCAGATACACACACCACACACATATACCACTGGCCACACCGATCACAGAACAGACACACAGAGCGCTCACCCCAACAGCTTCATCCTGCTCTTCTCTCTGGCTAGGTGTAGGAGCGCCAGGGCTTCAGCCCAACTCCAGTTGCTGGTACAGACCGTCACACACAGCTGGCTGGGATTCCTTGGTCCCCCAGTGCCCAGCCCCACTGCAGTCTTGCCCGTAGAGACACAAAAGTACACGTGTCTCGCTCCTGGAGAGACCCTGACCCTACAGCCTCTCCAGGAGGACTCCCTGCTGCCTCCGACAGCTGGCTCCTCCTGTGGTCTTTCTCTTGGAGATACACGCTCACCTCCCAGCTCCCACCTTATCCACCCACTCACCACCTGATACAGCTTGATCTTCACTAGCAGCCACATGTTCCCACGCTTGCTCCAGCACTGCAGCAGAGATAAAGAGGTCCCCGGTCCCACCTCAGTGGCTGACATTTGGTCTTGCTCACTCCATAAAGTGCCTCTAGCTGCTGGCATCCAGCTCTCCAGCCCAGGGTCCCAGTCTAACTCCTGGCATCCATAACTGCGCTTGTTCCAGTCACTGGCAGCATGGACACACAGTCCCTCACACCCATGGTTTGACTCTAGCTGCTAGCACTGAGATGTACTCAAATACAGTCCCTCACTCAAGAAGGAGTTAGAAAGGAATTTAACAGGGAGATGGGACAGACTGTGCTGGTCAGGCACACGCACCGAAGGAAATGTACCAACCAGCAGCCTATTGACACACAATCAGACCTTTTATCCTCTTATTCTTCCATTTTCCCACTACTGCTTCTCCCTAAAACACCTGAACCCATTCCTTTCCCCACCTTTGGTTCCTCCCCTAAATATCCCATAATAAGCCTTATGCAATCTCAAAATGCTCTTCTCCTGCATCCCATAATGCGTTCCACACGCCTAGGCAGCAACTCCCTTAAGTCCCAAAAACATTGACTCATCTTGGTGGGTGCCACACCTGGAGGCCGAGGCTGTCTCCTGGGACCAGCCCTGGGAGGGGCCCGGAGGTGATGTTCATTCCTCAGTTCTTATTGTGGGTTCCCACATGCTACTGTGCCCCTGTGCTCCTCTGGACTCCTGAAGATGGACTTCTGATGGGCTGGCAGCTCCCAGGAGTCTGGGAGAAGCCAGGACTGGGCACTCTTTGGGCTCCTCCATCCACCATGGTCTCTCTTGAGTCCTCTCTGGGTGTGCCCGGTAGCTTTCAGCGCATAATCTAAGAAACTCTGCCATCTCCACCCACATCATCTCATTAAAGATCACAATGAGAACACTAATGAAAACAAATCTACGGGAATTGCTTCACAGCACGCAATCGGCTACAGAACTGCACAAGCCTGGAGCAGGAGGGCAGCATTCCTAATCAACATCTCTCAGAGTCAGAGAAGTGACATCTTTATCAAACATAACTTCATAAAAGACCTTCACAGCATTAATAACTGCTTGCAGTCTATAGCACAAGCTCAAAGGCCAGCCTGCTTGGCTACTGTGATGCCCAAAATCAAGTTCAAACCTACCTCCTGAGGCACTCCAGCAAGCTGCAAGCCTTGGGAAAAAATTAGCAGTTTTTTAAATCCACTTTCTCGAAGTAGTTTTATGCTGACTGTAGAACTTATTTCTAACCATGCATGGGACTGGAAATAGAAGTGGATGTTGGTATTCTGATTACATCTGAATAATTAATATCAAGACCTTCAGTCAAGTAAAGGACTAAAGATACTGCTTTCTACAATAAAGGAATGGCAATAAAGGCCAGTGTTACTTAATAATTAACTCCTGTGAGCTGATCTGTCCTATCTGCTCACAATAAGATAACTGATGAAATGGAATAAAGCAGAAGCCACAACATAAAGAGCAAGAACGAAAAAAAGGTACAAACATGCCACAAGCTTCCTGAAGTTTGTTCAGAGGCAAAGAGACTCCACAACAGGCACGTGAATGCTCTTGTTCTTTGTCATCACCTTTTGTACTTACTTAAATATTCTATTTGTCAGTCCTGTGAGTGCTATTCTCAGCACATTTGTGTGCTGATATTCTCACCAGCTGGAGTAGTGAACAGACCACTCCATTTCAAACACAGATTGTAGCTTGCAGACCACTTTTTTTGCCACGAATATGGGAAAGAATGGCATGCTGAACCCCGACACTTTGATTTCAACCATTAAAAACAACAGTAAGAACTATCAATTAAATTCTCAAGGGCACAAAGCTTACTCATGAAGAAGTATAATTGGGATGCCTGTGCTGCAAAAATATTAGACTATTGATTCTCCACTCAACTACAGGCATCTGGTTACAGAATTATAGCGTTCCTTGTGATTCACAGCAGCATCTCCTTAGGAAACACTTAATTCCAAGTAAATGATGCTCCAAACAAGCTTGGTAGGCACTTCTAATCAGGTATGGTATCCAAGGTTGTGAAGTATTTATCACTGTTGAAAGACAGAGGGGATTGTGGAAGAATTTGCACACACAGTATAACAAAGCTATTTCCTTTATATTCTCAGGGAAACAACATATTTTCTGTGCTTCAAACACACAAAACAACCAGGAAGATAATTTAGGAAGGGGATGAGGAAAAACCATTTTTTTTGCATTGGGATGAAAATGGTGACCTCTGTAACATCCCAAAGGATATTTAGTTGAAATTAAGTAGGGAAAGCAAGTACTTGTGCTTGCAGGGGAAACAAATTAAACAGCTCCTAGTAGCTGATATTTTTTTTTTTGCCTACTCACTGTTGGATCCTATCTTCATAATACCATTAATTATATATTAACAGAATTTAGCACAGAATTTTCTTAGAATCACAACGTATGTCAAGACTCTGGGTCTTCACTGACATACTGGCAAGACCACAGAAAAAAATGTCAGTTCATACTTCCAACAGAGGTTACCGGATGAGATGGAGCAGAGGAAATAATTCAGTAGAACCCAGCAAACATTACTATTTCACACACCTCTGGTATTTACAGCTTTTAGAGTTTTAAAATCCAGAGTACGTGGTAACTCATGAGTTAGTATTCAGCTTCAGTAGTGACTATCACTTCCTATTAAAGTGAGGAAAACATCAAACACAAGGTCAAGTGAGAGTCAGACACAGTAAAACTGAAAAATAATAGCAGGAAAATGTGCCAGTAATGTTGAAATAAAACAAGCAGGATGAAGAGACCTCTCCTAAGTAATAACAAAAAAGTTTAATAGGATGACGACTTGTCTTAACAGATCACGGTTTGGAATGCTAGGACACAGAATGTGCATAAAAATAGTTACACTTCTCCCCCCCCCATGGTAAATGAAATAAAACTCACACATACAAAACCCTAAGATGTTATTTAAGACTTGCACACTGCAAGACAGGCCTGAATTCAGAGACAGACTACTGAAAATATTCCAAATAAACTCATTTTTAAACTCAAAAATCCACCTAAAATAGTTACCACTCTGGCTACAAAACAGAAATGCCATTATTTATACGATAAAGCCATATTATAAAAACCCTAGAAGTTATAAACCCTAACTACCATCACTGTACTACTCACAGGACAGTATGATCAACTCGTCATTGAATATGAAACTAAGGAATAATGTCTGTAACCCAAAGGATAAAAAAAGGTGTATATCTTGAAGACTGTACGGGGAAGCATCTTTAGAGTAAGAAACACCTAAGTATGACATATAAATGCATATAGCATGAACTGAATTTAGGGTGCCACTAGCAAAGCACGCCGTTAAGAAAGCTGAGGGTATGAAAAAGTAAGTAATGATAGGTGGATCCGGGACAGAAAATGATAATCATCAAGTACGCTATACTGTACTTATGACGTGTTCAGAGACGATTAAACACACATGGAGGTGATTGGTAGCACAGATTGAAGACACCAGAGAGCTAAACCCTACCGTGTACCACTGGGTAAGTAACACTGAGCTTCATCCTCATTATCTACTACGCTGCCACGGAAAAGGAATAGCGAATCCCAACTCAGACTGAAGCTACAAGGTTGGATAAAACTTCAAATCTGGCTCCTGGGAAGGAGAGCACCAGGAGGAGCCCGTGGAGCAGACAGCTATAGCTGGTGAGCGAGCGGCTATATCCTGAAAAACTCGGGGGACCCCAAGTCCCCCCCACAGCAGCAGCAGCCAGAAGACAGACAGCACAGCAGGGTTCAACTCGCTACGAATGAAAAAGGTAAAGTTTGGAACAGCACTAGTAAAAATAACATTCACGCATATATAGAAAGAAGCTTTAATTATTAAACTGATGATCTGAGAGAAGTAGCTTACCAAGCATTAAAGGCCTCTTAGAAAGCATTATGCTCTCTAGCCCTTCCACCACCCCGGCGCTATCGCTTTTGTCCTATTTAAAATACTTGCCAGATATAGGAAGAAACAAGTTATTTTCTACAAGCGCTCTCAAACATGGTTTCTTAGAAGTTAAGGGAGAGAACCATGAGGAGAACAGTTCAGAAAGCCTCTGGACATCACTTCACAGGCTTTTTAAACATCCGTAAGAAAAGCGCAGTTACTCAAACAAGCTTGCAAAAAACCAACAATCCCCTAACTATAAATAGGATTATTACCCCCAAAATCTGTGATCTATGCACCTAAAATTTATTTCTAAAGCAAAAGCAAGAGAGGCCTGCTGTGACTGAGTATCCAAATACAGAAATCTGCATTTTAACCCTCAACACTGTAACTCGGTACGCGCAGCGAGATGAATCCTCTCACCCCAACGAAAGGCAAAGCAGAAACAGAAATCTTATTTTTTGACAAAACAGCTGCCAAGCATTTTGTATTATTCCATGCAAGGCACAGGGCAATCTTAACAACTAGTCAACTGGCACATCTCCAACGCTGAAAAAGCAAGTTTGTAAGAAGAGAAGTTTGATTTTTTTGTTTTAAATTTTATCAAGTAGACCTAATCATCAAATTACAACCGTCACCACTTTTCCATCTTGTTTCCAAACGGTACCAGCACGCATCACTAGAATAGTTGATTTTTTAAATTATTATTTTTTTTTTTTTTGAAGGAAGGGACTTTCCCATCATGTTGGCAGATTTTCTTCATTTTCTACGGCAACCCCCTCAGCGAGGGCCCCAAAGTTCCGTCCCGCCCCAGGCCGCGCTCCCCTCGGTGCCACCCGCCCGGGAGCGGGGGCGGCCGCGGTCCGGGCCGGGCTCGGGGCCCTCCTCTCCACCGGGGACGACCCGCCGCCGGGAGGGCCCGTCCCACGGCCGGAGGCGCTCCGGGGCGCAGCGCTAGGCCCCAGCCGCCTGCTCAGGCCCCCGCAAACCCCGGACCGGCGCTGCCCGGGCCTTACGGGCGGGAGGCGACGCCGGGCCCTGCTCGGCAGAGAGGCCCCGCTGAGGCCGTGAGCTCCCGCTCAGCCGCCCCCCTCCCCGCCTCTCACCTCTCCAGCTCCGGGTCCTCCTCCATGGCGGCGCCCGCTCTCTCCCCCCGCGCTGCGGCCCGGTTCCTCAGGCGAAGGCCGGCGCCATGCCCCGCTCGCTGCCCGGCTCGGGGCGGAGCGCGGCGCCGGGGCAGGCGCAGAGGACGGCGAGG
>VXBO01014666.1:23095-48733 GCA_013400135.1 Rhinoptilus africanus
TATCACTGAAAATGTGGTTTAAAAACTTAAAACCTCGTGCCTTTCAAACTTTATCAAGGCGTACTTTATCAGCATTCTTGACAGAATATTCGTGCTCACTCAATTAATTGAGAAAGCAATTGCTAGAGCTGTGCTAGTGACAAGTCTAACAGTCCCTCCTGATTTTTCTTACCATGTTCCTAATGCATAGTGCTGGTTGTTTACTTCTATAGAAATCCACTATTAAGTACTCCTGAGCTTCATTTAATTCCTTTTTTAATTACATGATATGGTGGGGTTGTTTTTTGCCTTTGTGCAAAGTAAAAAATGTCTGTTAGGGATTAGCTTTTGGGTACATTTGAATAGTCTCTGGAAATAAATTTCGAATCATAAATGCAATTGAGCTGCTGTTCAAGAGAGAAACTGTTCTGAGTTAGGTTCTCATTCAATAAACACTTTGAATCACCAATTTTTTTTTTTATTTCTCTACCCAATTTCTTATGGCTTCGTGATGCTTTATTCTAAGCTGCAATCCAGCAGCAGATCCAAGGAGGCTTAGGAAGAAACATCAGATGGTTTCGGTTAGTGTCCCTAACACTTGGAAAATAAACATGTTAATACCCTATGCTGCCTTGACTTTATTAAAACAAATTTCCTCAAAACTGGGAACAAGATATGTCAGTGTACTTGCTAGAACCATATCCTTTATCATTTACTTTTTTTTTTTTTTTTCCCCCTAAAGGATCAGCTCACTGAGGGAAGAATCCACCTTCCTGAACACAATGCTATATAAAATTATTGGTTCCAAATTTATCAGGCTGCAAAGAATACTATTGTGCCCAGTTAGATTTTTTTTTAATAAAAGAGTATGTAATATTACAATTCTAAAATCTCTAGATATTGCAAAAAAAAGGTCATAATTTTAAAATGAGAGTTTTCAGCACTGAATTTCTAACTCTACTGACCCTTAACTCTGCCTAGTGACTTCAGCAAGAGGTGGCCCAGGGCCTTGGACTCAGGTCTGTGATTTGCAAACAGAGTGATTTCTTAACANTTCAGGGAGCGGGTGGCTGGGAAACGAAAAAAAAAAAAAGAGTGGAATTCCAGCCTGCGGGGGAGGCAGAAGAACAGCTGCAGGAGCGGGGTTTCAGGTTATGTGTTTTACGGCGGGAACTCCGGGCTGTGTGTAAAATGGTGATAATAAAAAATAATCATATTAAAACTCTTTAGTTGGCANATGCAATTGAGCTGCTGTTCAAGAGAGAAACTGTTCTGAGTTAGGTTCTCATTCAATAAACACTTTGAATCACCAATTTTTTTTTTTTATTTCTCTACCCAATTTCTTATGGCTTCGTGATGCTTTATTCTAAGCTGCAATCCAGCAGCAGATCCAAGGAGGCTTAGGAAGAAACATCAGATGGTTTCGGTTAGTGTCCCTAACACTTGGAAAATAAACATGTTAATACCCTATGCTGCCTTGACTTTATTAAAACAAATTTCCTCAAAACTGGGAACAAGATATGTCAGTGTACTTGCTAGAACCATATCCTTTATCATTTACTTTTTTTTTTTTTTTCCCCCTAAAGGATCAGCTCACTGAGGGAAGAATCCACCTTCCTGAACACAATGCTATATAAAATTATTGGTTCCAAATTTATCAGGCTGCAAAGAATACTATTGTGCCCAGTTAGATTTTTTTTTAATAAAAGAGTATGTAATATTACAATTCTAAAATCTCTAGATATTGCAAAAAAAAGGTCATAATTTTAAAATGAGAGTTTTCAGCACTGAATTTCTAACTCTACTGACCCTTAACTCTGCCTAGTGAC
Organism: Rhinoptilus africanus; assembly: GCA_013400135.1. NCBI lineage: Eukaryota > Metazoa > Chordata > Aves > Charadriiformes > Glareolidae > Rhinoptilus > Rhinoptilus africanus. The sequence goes on from VXBO01014666.1 coordinate 24,904, forward strand.
TTCAGCAAGAGGTGGCCCAGGGCCTTGGACTCAGGTCTGTGATTTGCAAACAGAGTGATTTCTTAACACAGGACTCGAATCTTCTATTTAAATAAAAAAAAATAATCTACAAATTTAGGGACAAAACTTTGCAAGAGGAATGTAAGCTGGTGATTGGGTGGAAAAGTACTGTTCTCTTGAGACAGTTAGGTTAGTTTAAAAAATAAGCTTACTAAAACCTGTCATGTGTAATTCCAAAAATGTTGTCTTTGATATTGCAAGCTTTGGCATTTGTTTGAATTCTGCTCTCATAGAAGCACTGATGACCTCAGTGAAACTTTGTTTTTTCATAAGGCTTTACCTGCCCTGAACAGCCTGTCACTCTTGCTGTTGGTGTGTATTTATGGGCCTGTATCATTAAAAACCAGCAGAAGTCTGTTAGCTTCTAGTTAAAACTGTCTATTTGAAAATAAGTCAAAATATTCTCCTCTTTTTTTAATCCCATTTTTCTGTACTCTTTAAAAGTGTCTTAATATACGTGAAAGCAACTGTGAAGTGATACCAGCAATATCAAAGTGAAATGTCTAAGGATATGATGTGTAACTAGATGTTGGATTAATACAAATTAATGTCAAAAATCAGCAAGATGGTGATTATTTAAAGAGCTATTAGATGTTAAGAGCTGTAACTAATAAGAAAACAGCCTTCATTCCGTGTTAAAGTGCTCCCTGGTGTAAAAGGCACCAGAGGAGGAACCTGGTTGCCTATGTGATACAGCAGTGGCTTGCCTCTGATATTTGAAAATTCTTTGCTGATTTGCTTTGCAGAAGCAATTTTAATGTGACCCCATGAACTGCATGCTGCTTAATTGCGTTATTAGATCAGCGGAGTTTGTTTAGAAATTGTAATGCCTTTCGAAGATGAAAATTCTTTTAAATATCAGTATTAAATTATGTAGGCATTGGGTCCTGATGTCTACAGAGCAATAAAAAATAATAATGTTGTGGTGTGTTTTTTTTTTTAGTTTTTACATCCCCAATTCTGTAGATGTTTGCGCTTACATATGTTTAATTTTAAACACCCAAGTATTTATTTTGGAATTAGTAGGTCTGTTCTTAGGCTTAATGTTAAGCCTGCATGTAAATGTTTTCAGGGTCAGGATTTATGTTCACAGAGTTCATAGGATAAACCTGTCATGTGTTTTCATGCTGGCTGCTCTGTGTTCTGCATGAGGTAATGTAGGTAGCTGACTTCTGCTTTGGAACTGGGGGCTGGTTTATCTACTGACACGTAAAGGATGCTCCCAGCCCTGCTGCCGCGTTAGAGTGCTGTACTGGAGCTGACTTCATCCGTGCAATGTGCTGTGCAATACTACAGGCATCTCTTTTATTTCTAAAGTATTGTTACTGATATAAATGTGCATAGATGTCAATCCTTTACACTCTTGTAGATGCTTATTTCAATTGATGTTAGTTTTACAAGTAATTCTGGGGCCTGGAAGAGGAGGGGGCTCTCTTGCTGAGCCTCACACTCAGCTGTGCACTAGATGGTGAAAACAAAAAGCTTAAGTATGCAGTTGTGTGATATAAAAACAGGTAACTTGTGAACATGCAAGATTTTAAATTGTTTTGCATGTCTGCGATTTTTCCATCCAGTTACTCAGAACTATTTTTCTTTAAAAAATGGAACCTTGGGGTAACTTAATATTTGCAGCCTCATTTTTGTTTTAAGTAAGCAAGTTGTGATGTTGCTCTGGAGTTGTGGTATTTTGTTAAGAATGTCTAGAGTTTTCTTGCTGTCATTGCAGCAAAACAGACCAAATTGGGTAAAAAAGTAATTGTGAGGTTATAAATGTGTCAGGTCAATATAGAAGTTAAATTTTGCCCAGGAAGAGTTGGTTTACTTTGGGATGGAGTGATAGATGTTGCCTCATTTTGCCTGGCTGTTTTTCCTTCGTTCCACAGAGCAGAATGTGCTTTTATATTTCATTGGAGAGATTTGTCACACTTAGCCACTGTTTGATGGGGCGTACAGAATTTTTATGAAGAACCCTTGTTTCTAGAGAAAAATGCAATTCGATCAAGGAGTATATCCAATATAGGAACTGATACTGTGTTTTTAAGTGTTGTAAATGGTAGTAATAAGTAGTTCTAGATGACGAAGAAGAAGGAACTATGACTTATCTTTTTTCTAGCAGTAGAGCACAACAGAAAGTGACATGTGCTAAAGGAGAACTCTTATGTGTCTGTGAGAAGGGAGGAACCCAGCAGTTGCAGAAAGGCAACTGGGCTTTTGGATCAGGTCGCCCGGAGTGGTGCAGTGCTGTTAGATATTATTCAGCACAGCTAGATATTATTCAACGACAAGCTACCTACTTCTGCTTTGGTATGTTTTTTGCGGTGGGAGTGATTTTGAAGGGTGTTACAGGCTGTGCTCCCCACCCCAGTGCCTGAGATGGCAGCGCCACCACATGTTCCCATGACCTTCTCCGAAGAGGTCGCACAAGCCCAGTGGAAGGTGTCAGGATGCCGGCATCATGCATTCCCGAGGGCTGGCTAGTTATAAAACCACTGGGAATAAGCACAGTTTACGAGTAGGTTCGAGACGGTGTTCCTATACGTTGATACTTCTATCGACTCTTGAAGTTGTACCCATGGTGTAGATTTTTTTTTTTTAATTTGCATGCAGTTTTTGCTTGTATCCAAGCTCTCCTCCACAGCTAACCCTCTCAGTGCAGTGCCACTTTCAAAATACTGGCCCTGAAAGGCCAAAGAATACTAGTAATAGAGGGGTTTAAACCCTTACCTTCCTGTGGCTATCTTTGTTCTTCAGATTGGTGCTAATCCTTATTTCTGAGTTCATACGTAGGAAAAATGTGGGTGCAGCAGAGGCTTTTGGCACAACAGAAGCAAGTGGAAATTCAAGCAAAGCTAACAGAGTTAAAACACAAACTGACTTGTGTGCTGAAAACAGTTCATGGAAAGCGGTTTTCAGTGGTTGCTATATTGTGCTCGGGTAAGCTGTCGCATTCTACCACAGGAATGTTGTGTTTGCTTTGAAAGGACCAACCCCATGGGGTTTTTTTTCTGACACAAAGCAGTATTTCAGAATCTAGGCGTGCCATGATTTTTCTGGCTATCAAGTTTTGGTTGGCATTCCTGAACAAAGTCTTCATTTAAAAAAAAGAAGCCTGGCTGGGGTCAGCAAGCATTCTTTGTTGATGCATTTTACTTTGTCATAACGTGAATGTTCTTTTGCCTGTGTACCTTGTCTTAGTCCCCAGAGAACGAGCTGTATCAGCAACGTACGCATGTGGCAGTAGAGTAGAGCCTATGCTGGGGTTTTCTGTGGGTACAGCGATGTCATCCAAATTATCCCCTTAATTGACATCGCTACCTGCTACACCAGCAGAAACAAAACAAAAAGAAAACCCAACCCACAATCCCCACAGGGCTCTTAAGCTAACCAAATTTTGACTTCAACACCTTAGGTTCTTCCATCGCCTTCAGTGACAGGCTATGCAGAACAATTCAAAGTCCATCTCATGGCTGGGTAGCCTACAGCTAGAGCAAGTCACCTTTCAAGGAGGACACTGGAGATGTTGGTATCTGTATGTGCCTCATGGATAGTGTACTGAGTATCTGCAATAGGTTAAATACTTAAATATGCACCATATTAAGTTGCTTCTACACGTTTGGAGGTTAAAAGTTATAGAAAAAAAATCAGTACCAGCTGTTGCCACTTCATGCAGAGGAAATGCCTTATTGTTACTTCCAAGTTGATCCATTTGTTTATTAATAGCCCACCCTTCCTTGTGTTCATGCCTCTTTTTATTATATCTGTTCCCCTGTCCCATATCATAATTTTCTCCTATGTTTTTTAAAAATCAAGTTGTTTGAAATTTGTGTGTAAGCAGACTGAAATAACTGTAAGTGAAAGCTGATAGATACATCACAAGACCATATTGATCCTATTGTGTTGTATAAACTTTCTGGTCGTGTTCAAAGAGTTTGCTGTAAACCCCATTCTGATCGACAGCTGTAACTGTACCCTTGGTACGTACAGGATGTGTGCACCACAGCTATCCCCCAAACCCCCGCCGTTCCCTGGGGCTGCCCCGACTGCTAACTGAAGTAACTTGGTTTTTAAACTTTAAAAAAAAACTTTCCGGAGCAGGTTGATGAGAATTTCCTTCTGTCTGGCCTTTTTTTCCTGTCTTTATGTCTTGTTTGCTATAGAGGGTTTTTTTCAGCCGTATGTTGTTACTGATGGAAGCTAATGAAGGCTCACCCATTGAATTAGTAAAACAGTTCCATGTCTGTGCTAGATCTTGCATTTATGTTAATTGGAAATTAGTACAACTCAATTCCTGGACTGTTTTTACAAGTAGCCCATTACTAAGCTGTCATTGCTGCTTCTAATGAAGACTGAAGCTTTAAAAATCACAACATGAAAATCACTGCCCTATACTAAACCAGTATAAACGCTATTCAGTCAGTATTGAATGCCTTCAGAATTTGGATTTGCTTTGTAACTATTTTAATTCCTTTTAAATGCAAAAGGTAAAGCTAATCTCACCCAGGTTATATTAGACTAAAAACACAGATATGTTTGTGTACTTGTGGATCTGTCACACATTTCATCTGAGTGTCTTAAAAAGATATGGAAGTTAGATCTTTACATACACATTACAAAGCTTCATAAGAATTCAGCGACAACCACCAAACGTGTTTCTTTTCTGAATCACCAGTGAAAAAAAGGTACCTTTCTCCTTTATCTGGCAAAATAAGCACTCTTCGTTCCTGTTATCTGGGGGATGGCTCTGCATGGCTGTTCAGCGCTGATACTTTTATATTCTGTAGCTTCTGGTGCATGCCTGTCTGTAGCTGGAAGTGACACGAGCTGCATTAGGCTTCGCAGTATGTACAGCAGCAAATATACCTCTCGTGGTGTATTTATACAGTGTGGGCATGATCCTACATACATAATACTTGCAGTTTTAGTTCTGGGGAGGTTTGGTTTTTTTCCTCACTTGGAAATCCATTTTGACTGATAGCAGCTGACTTATCTGTTGGCTGTGGCGCTCCTGCTTTCTGCAGGGAAAATAACTTTCTGGTGAAGCAAAAGTGAAGGTGATTCAGTGGTGGTAAAAAGGAGAATCAGCAGCACAGCTTGTCTGTACATTTGACCTGAGCTGTCTTGCCATGTAAGCAGAAAAAGAGAATCTATGGGAAAATTAACACTGAAGTGAGAGGTAATGCAGAATTTTGAGTTACTGGAGTGTGAAATGAAACTGTTACAGGTCTTTCTTTTGCAGTAAGGGATGTGTGCCACCGACTAGAGAAATGCTGTAGAAGTGTAATGCTTTCTTAAATCATATATTGGAAAGTTTGAAAAGCTGTGAAGCCAGGAAATGTTCACAACTAAGTGTCACGCCATTATGAAGCGCAAGATACTTGATGAGGAGCTTTTGAGTACAGCTTGACAAGATTACCTCCTACAAATGATCAGACCATATGGATTTCACAAGAGGTATCGTTTGTCTTTACCTAAGTCGCAAGTTTAGTGAAGGCAATTTATTTCACAGATTAATACCAATATTGTGCTGTGATTATTTTTTTTTTTTTTGCCTCAAAGGGTCAAAGAGGAAAGATTTCTGTTTTAGCTGTGATACTGACTTTGAGGATAAAGATGGTTTATTCTGAAGTGTTGATGTAGGTGAGGCCGCATATACCTGAAAACCTGCAAAGCAGGTTAAGTTGAAATGCATGAGAGAAGGACCTTTACTCCAATGCACTCACACGTGTTAGGAGCAGTTGCTATCCCATATATGATATTTTTCATGTGAAGTATCCCATGCTGAGTCCTACTTAGCCCCCTCTACAGCTTGCCTGTACAACTGAATCTGCGGTGGTGACTCCATGGTGTCCTTTGCGGGCATGAGGGTCCTTCTGCCTGCTTCTGCTCCCGAGGAAGTCCCTGAATTCACCACACCTGTGATGATGTGGTTATAGCAAAGCATCCCCTAGGGGATTTCTTTGCGGGGGCTCAAGTGCTGCTGGTGCAAATCTGGTTAGTATTCTACTTGTCATTGAATTTACTTTACATATATGTGTGTGTATATATAAAATTAATTTCTATATATAAATAAATCAAGCAGTATAAAAGGGAAAAACCCAAACCCTCTACTTAATTTTGTCTTTCAACAATTTTTTTTCTCTCTTTCTTTCTTTTCAGATCTTAACTTAGAAATCCTTCCGAATTTAGCTCTAACGTTAAACATTTTTTATGGAACAATGCCAGTGAAATACAATAGGTAAAGGCATTACAGAAATCTAATCCAATATGTTTTTACTAACTTAATTGTTGTTCAGTTCTGTAGTTTTTGCTTTTACTTCTAAGTTGTGGAGTAACTTTATTCTTCTGGTGCTGCCAGCAGTTATACCAGTGAGGAGCTTCAACAATGTGTTGTTTAAATGGAAGATCTGTGTAAATGTTATTGAATACCAACGTTGATTATAGAAAATGTCATGATTAATTTATGGATTTTATTGGGGGAATTTTCACATAAATCACCACAGCAAAAGTTTGGAATACAGTAAATGAGTGTTGGAAAAATAATAACATTTATAGATAGAAGGAGTTATTTTCTTAATTTTCCAGCTGATGACTAGGTGCATATAAAAAGGCAGACATCAGAATGCTTTTGCTGTCATTATATGTATTTTTTGTAGTCCAGAGGTTAAATTCTATCCTTATTTAATAATAGACTTACTCAGTTTTCTGACTTAAAAGTGGCCTACTTCTCAATTTTGAAATGAAATGGAAGCAATCAAAAAAGGTGTAATAACCAATCATTTAATCAGATATTGAAACTGTATTTAAAGATATTTAATATTTATTTATTTATAAAATTGCATTTAAATAGATTGATAAAACTCTTTATTGGAAAAAATGCTCTGCCTTAACATGAACTGAGGAGGATTAGGTTTTAATAAAGTGAATTACTGTTTTCTGTTTGAGGGGGAAAAATATTTTCCCCAAAGGTTTTTCCTTTAAAACTACCATCTTTCTTCCCAGATGCTCTCAAATACATTCTGCATTGTTTTAAAACAATGCTAATCTGTAATATGATTATCTGTAAACTTCCTTTGTTTACTGAGGGATTTTTTCAGATTATCAAATCATTTTACATACAAATCCTCCTTTTCTTGGTGCATATCGTGTCTCCATTGCGTGCCCGAGGCAGTGCCCCAAATGAAGCCGACTGACATCAATTATTGATGATTATTCTCTGCACGCTGGGAAGTGAAATCGAGTCTCCGGCCTCGATTCATGGTTTGTTTCCAACACAGGGTAATGACAGCAGGTGCAGGGAGACACAGGAGCCTGTGCACTGATTTGCAGCGTAAGCATAGATAAGTTACTTAAGAGTATATGGGACTGAGAAGAGAAAATGGTTGGAACCGAAGTTGTCATGTGCTTCTAAAGAACTTGGTCAGTATGTTTTCCTGGTACTTGTACACCGAAATGAGAGGAGCTTTGTTCTCTCACTGTGGTGGTGATATTTCATTACGCTGGAGTTCGGGATGCCTCTCTGTCCCAGTTCTCCATCTCACCGAAGTGTGGCCTGATCTGATTTGCTCTGACTCTCTTGGACTTCACAAGCTAAAATTGTACTCCGTATTTCTCATGCACCAATAACTTTCCTTCAGTGGGTTTTTTAAGTGTGAAATCATAGAATCATAGGGTTGGAAGGGACCTCTGGAGATTATCTAGTCCAGCCCCCCTGCCAGAGCAGGGCCACCTAGAGCAGGTTGCACAGGAACCCATCCAGGTGGGTTTGGATGTCTCCAGAGATGGAGACTCCACCACCTCCCTGGGCAGCTTGTTCCAGGGCTCTGCCACCCTCAAGGTAAAGAAGTTCCTCCTCATGTTTAGGTGGAACTTCCTGTGCTCAAGTTTGTGCCCGTTTGTCACTGGGCACCACTGAAAAGAGCCTGGCCCCATCCTCCTGACACCCACCCTTTAAGTATTTACAGGCATTCATAAGGTCCCCCCTCAGCTGTCTTTTTTCCAGACTAAAGAGACCCAATTCCCTCAGCCATTCTTCATAGGAGAGGTGCTCCAGTCCCCTCATCATCTTTGTAGCCCTATGCTGCACCCTCTCCAGCAATTCCTTGTCCCTCTTGAGCTGGGGAGCCCAGAACTGGACACAGGACTCCAGGTGGGGCCTCACCAAGGCAGAGTAGAGGGGGAGGATGACCTCCCTCCACCTGCTGGCCACACTCTTCTTGATGCACCCCAGGATGCCATTGGCCTTCTTGGCCACAAGGGCACATTGCTGGCTCATGGTCATCCTGTTGTCCACCAGGACTCCCAGGTCCCTTTCCTCAGAGCTGCTCTCCAGCAGGTCAGCTCCCAACCTGTACTGGTGCAGGGGGTTATTCCTCCCCAGGTGCAGCACCCTACACTTGCCCTTATTGAATTTCATGAGGTTCCTCTCCGCCCAGCTCTCCAGCCTGTCCAGGTCTCTCTGGATGGCGGCACAGCCTTCCGGGGTGTCAGCCACCCCTCCCAGCTTTGTGTCGTCAGCAAACTTGCTGAGGGTGCACTCTATCCCCTCATCCAGGTCATTGATGAATATATTGAAGAGCACTGGGCCCAGTACTGACCCCTGGGGAACACCGCTCATCACTGACCTCCAGCTAGACTCCACGCCCCTAATCACAACCCTCTGGGCTCTGTCCTTCAACCAGTTTTCTATCCACCTCACTGTCCATTCATCTAACCCACTCTTCCTAAGCTTCCCTAGGAGGATGCTGTGGGAGACCGTGTCAAACGCCTTGCTGAAGTCAAGGTAGACCACATCGACCGCTCTCCCCTCATCCATCCATCCAGTCACACCATCATAGAAGGCGATCAGATTAGTCAGGCATGATTTCCCCTTGGTGAATCCATGCTGAGTACTTCTGATGGCCTTCTTTTCCTCCATATGCCTTGAGATAACTCCCAGAACGAGCTGTTCCATCATCTTTACAGGGATGGAGGTGAGGCTGACCGGCCTGTAGTTCCCCGGGTCCTCCTTCTTGCCCTTTTTGAAGACTGGAGTGACATTGGCTTTCCTCCAGTCTTCAGGCACCTCGCCTGTTCTCCAGGACCTTTCAAAGATGGTGGAGAGCGGCCCAGCAATGACATCCGCCAGCTCCTTCAGCACCCTCGGGTGTATCCCATCAGGGCCCATGGACTTCTGAATGTCTAATTGACCTAACTGATCCCTCACTTGATCATCCTCCACCCAGGGGAAGTCTTCCTCTTTCCCTGTTACTTTCTCCAAGGCCTGGGGCTCTTGAGGGCTGGGCCGGGCAGTAAAGACCGAGGCAAAGAAGGCATTCAGCGACTCCACCTTCTCTGCATAAATCAGGCAACCTAACATTAGAAATGTGCTTGTTGTGTCCCTCATGCTACTCCCTTTTGTGTGCACCCTTTGCATGGGACTGGGCTGCTGGGGAAAAAGCGTCTGAACAGAAACCAGCAACTGGGTTACAACACAGGTTCAGGAGGGGTGGGGAAAGCTGAAAGGCAGTGGGTAAGCAAAAAAATGGCATTTCCTAATTTTGTAAATTAGCTTGCAACCTGAATCATCATGTTTTAACATTGCTACGTGTAATTTTTGACATTGTCTTTTTAAAAAACTGCAGCAGTTGCAGCAACTACATCATTAGTAAAATCCTTACTGCTTATGAGGTTTAGAAGGAGGTGGCAATACTGCCTGAGCTACAAGACAGCTTAGAGACAGGAGAAGAAATTAATTATCCTGTAGAGGAAAAGTAGCCTGCTTGTTTTTTTTCTGGAGGACAAAGTGATTTAGGTCCAGCCAGGTTTCCCCCACCACAAGTTCTTTCCAACGCTGGCAGCTTCTTGTGGCTCCGACTGCGTGGGTTTCCCTGCAAAGAGTTCTCTCGTGGGAATTGTTTTGGCAAGTGTCTTCAGACTTTCTGAAGAACAGACAAAAGAAGGGAAAAACAAATTTTCTACAAAACCCAATGTGAAATTTCTTGGGACAGAGCAAGCTGTGCAGGCACATGAGGGTTTTTCACATTTGAAGTTGGCAGAATCTTTTGTTGGGAAGAAGGTTGGATGTGAATATAGGAGCCTGATGTTTCCCCATATGACTGCCCCATCATCCTCTGGATGCAGGAGTTCAAATGCCAAGTGTAGCAGGGGGAAGTAAGAAGTAAGCAAAAGAGGATACATCTTCGAAGGACTAATCCGTGCAGTGAGAGCTTCCCTTGCTGGCAAAATCCTGAGTAAGCAGGTGGGGCTGGCAGCATGCCCTGAAGGTTAATGTAGTCGGAGGAGGGGGCGAAGCCCTCCCTTCTGCTGGGGTTCTTAAGAAAGAAGGCTTCTGGCCGCTGCCTCTCATTTCACCTTGGGTGCTGGGAGAAAGAAACGGTAGCTAGGACAGAGACAGTGCAAGGCTAAAAAAAATATAAATCAATATATATAGTATCCGTGGCACTGAGAACTGTGTTGGTTTCTCTGGTGGCCTCGGAGCCGCAGCAGGACCAGTGTTTCATTTCTTCGGCACTTCAGCTTCCCCGGCGGGCTCAGAGGCTTCCATCCGCCCTCCCAACCACCCGAGCTGCCCGCCGCAATAGCTGAGGTTTCATGGTGCCGCTGAGGCTGTTCCTGGATGTCAAGTCTATATTGGAGAAATACTGCCAAATTTTTTTCAGCGCTAATGCAGGAGAGGGCTAGCTGAGCACCGAGACAGTGATATTGTTAATTTTCCAGGCTGTTGCTATCTTACTCTCAGCTGTCCCTAGACATCCTCACCATTTTATGTTTCCTCTCTAATGGCATGAGCCAGGATGTCATAATATCCAAAATCAAATGTACCAGAAAATATAATAAATTAGAGTCGGGCTAGCAGAGTAATTGAAGAATAAACTGAATTTTAAACAACACAAGATTGCGTTATGAACTTATTGCTATGCACAAAATGCACCAGAGGAGTGCGACTTCATGTAGATTTACTATTGATGGCAGCATTTCCTAGATTGCTACTGGTAATAAAGAAATGAAAATGGTTTGAACTTTTGAGTTAGTACCACAACATAATATTGCAGCAGAGGAGAAGTACAATTCCAGTTACGCTGCAAAGTAATTCTGGAAGAAAAATTTTCTAGGTGCTTTAGTTATTTGTTTATTTAAGAGGTTTACTTGTATTTAGGAATTCTGGAGTTTATAAAGCCTCAAAGTGAATGCAGGGTTTGGCATGGAAAGAGGTAAATTTGTCCTCAACTCTTAATTTGATTCTTGTATAAGAAATTGCTTAGGAAATGTAGCAGTAGAGTAGATTCCTCTCAATTCAGAAAACTGAGTTTAAGGACATTTGGTGTCTTTAAGGAATTCTGAGGTTGTTTGCCAAGGTCACTCTCACAGCAGATAGTCTGCATGTTTTGTTGTAATAATTTTCTTGTCTTTTTATTTCATTAAAAACAGGTAACGCACACACATGAGACATTTTAAAAATAACCCTCTAGCTGTGATGCTAGTAGAGTTGTATGGAGATGGCATAAGAAGTTTGGGTTTTGAGAGATAGAAGTTACCTTGGCTGAGCCCTGGAAGTTGAGCATCCATGTTCTCCTGGTCTGTTGAAAACTGAAATGAGACAGTGCTAGTGAAAGACACCCTGAAGGTTGCTCTTACCACCAGAAGCTATGGGAAAGGCTGTGAAATGCAAATAGTGAATAGCAGGTATTTGCTAGAAGATAACAAATGTTGTCTGAGCTGCTAGGTTGAAGAATCTGAGTGTGCTTGTCTCAAACCAGGTCAGGGCTGTATGGAAGTGTGTCCTGTGCAGGGACGTTGGTGGTGAGGTAGTTGAGCTGCTGATGTGCCGAGAAACCTGAAAAACGGTTTTGACTGTACTTTATTTTCTATTTATCCTAATATTGATAATGCAAAGGAAATTTTGGAAGGATGAGATTTTTGGCAGCAATAATTCAAGCTCAAGGGAAGACTCTGCCACTTCCAAAATTACGCTCTGCGGTGAAATACCAGCGAATGGAAGGGCTGTTCAGTGGTAGCAGTCAAACATAAGCTATCTTTGGTGGCAGGAAGGAAAAAAGAAGCAGTATTGCTGCACTGAAAGAATCTAATTTTGTAGTGATAAGCAGCATGATTTGTTTAACTGAATACTTCTAAGTTTAAAAGTTTAAGTTGTATTTAAACATGAAATGGTATTGTTTATTTTCATCATTCTTGTAAAATTTAAATAAGGTTCTCTACCAGGAATGCTAATGAAATACATTAGGTTTTGAAACTAATTTTATAAAATAGTGAAAAAAGGTAGTTCTTGTAAATTAAATACTTTAATATATACAGTAAGCTTTAGCATTATTAAACTAATTCAAAATGTTGTAAATCCCTAGATTTAAATTACTTCACGGTTGCCACGACCTAATGGAATCAGAAATTAATCTGTAAGATGCAATTAATAAACTGCTTACATCCCCCGTGTAATATTTAAAATGAATTATTTTTCTGTATGTATTTTGATCACTTAATAACTTATCTTCTTGCATCCATCCTGTGTCTCCACAGAAGTGGACTCAGGGATCACCAGGAGGCAGGAAGAAGGATGCCTGGCTGCCTGGGGAGAGAGTAAGGGCCAGTTTCATAAACAAGCCACAGACCACCACGGTTCTGGTTCTTCAGATTTGTGTAGCAGAAAACTTGGGAGAATTGTGTTAAAAAGGAAAAAATAATCTTCCTATCAATAGGGGAAAATAGGCAGCATTTAACCCATTTAAAAAGAAACAAACTTGAGCAGTACAGGAATTCCTACAGACAGGTTTTAAGGAAGTTCATCTTCACGATCTGATATTTCTGCTCTCTTCTCCCTGGTGACAAGTGATAGGTCAAGAGGAAACGGGTTCAAGTTATGCCTGGGGAGGTTTAGATTGGATATCAGGAAACATTTTTACACTGGAAGGGTTATTAAACATTGGCATAGGCTGCCCAGGGAGGTGGTAGATTCCCCATCCCTGGTGGTGTTTAAGAAAAGGGTAGATGAGGTGCTTAGGGACATGGTTTAGAAGGGGTTTTTGTCAGGGTAGGTTAATGGTTGGACTTGGTGATCTTAAAGGTCCCTTCCAACCTCACCGATTCTATGATTCTATGATTCAATGGGAAGTTCTGATATTTTGTGAAAAATTCAGAGCTGAATTTTCACCAAAGTGAAGAATTCAGAGCTCTCTTGTGCTACTGAGGACTCCCTTTTCCTTTTCCCCTGTATTCCATCCCAGGTGCCTTTTTGGTGAGTTACGCGAACACCATTTATCTTTGAAAGCTTGCCCCAGCAGGACATGACACTTGTAACAAATACTTGTATGATTAAGCCTTTCTCTAGCAGTTGTCAGTCTCTTTTCTAATGCTTGTTACCTAGTTATCTTGGCATGTGAAATCTGCTACTATGGATGTGCTCTTACTGCAGGCAAGATCACTTGAGAAACCTGGAGTGCAGTTGTTAGGGAGGAATGTGATGGGTAAATGGAGTTCTTTCAAGGAGTCATGGAGCATCGTTTTCTTTCGAAATATATTAGTGGCTTGGCCAAAGGTGAGCATTTCTGATAAAGTTTATTGCAATAGTAAATGTTGGAAACAAGTCAGCAATATTGAGCAGTCCAGATCGTTTGTAAGCTGCAGGCGGTTGAATGATATATTACGCTTTAAGCAATATATTTTCTATAACATTTAGAAGCAAAAAATCTAAACCATTTTGACAGGGTGAATGCATCCTGGAAACATGCAGCAGTCATCATGATTAACCCTTGGAAGGCAGCTCCATGTTCAGTCCCACAGGAAGATGCCTAAGAGTCCTTCGAAGAAGGATATGTAAGGGAGTATTAAGGAACCCAAAGGTGCTGTTGCTTGGAAATGGGGTACAGGCAGTACCTGGCACCTGCTGATTTCTGATGTAAATGCTCTTAAAGAGTTAACACATGAAAGCTGTGAAGACTTTAAAAAAACCCAGGTGTTACAGAAATTATTAGAGGCTGCTTTATGATATTTATTCAACAACCCTTCTTTCCTTGTGTAATTGGTAAATAAACTGTAGTGCATAAAAGTAATGGGAGGTTTCATAATTTTAAAGAGGTGTTTACATATCTGGTGCCATCGCTGACAGGCAGCTAATACAGCTAGGTAGGCCTGGTAATGGTTTGCTACAGACTAAGTAAATATCATAAACAGTTAAGGGTGGGAAACCCTCAGGAACAATAAACATGGCCAGCTAATACCAGTAAGTAGAGATTTCACTGTTGGATGCAAATTTGCAGAAATGTGTATTTAATGTGTACACGCAAACTAATCATTTCAGCTGGATACATCATACAGTGATGCTGTTGGGATCAATTTCTATTAAGGAATGCTTTTCCTGGAGTAGGTGGGCAGGGAGCCAATGCTACATAAAGTCATTGATGTCAGTGCAGGGCTGCTGGTAGCGGGGAGAGGTGGGACCAGAGAGCCCACGACTGATGTACGAGGCAGCCCCATCCATCCATCCATCCATCCATCCATCCATCCATCCATCCATCCATCCATCCATCCATCCATCCATCCATCCATCCATCCATCCTTGTGTGCCGCTGCTGCTGTGTGTTGGACTGCTGAGGTTCATTTTATGGTATGTTGTTCAGTCCTTTAAGGAAAGTCTTTTAGTCTGGCAGTCAGCTTTCCAGTGGAGACTCTGCTATGCTTGAAGAATCTCATCAGTCTTATTTTAAATTATGTATGCCCCAAAGCAGGTATAAATGAACACTCCTAGTGTGTCCATTAGACAGGGAGATGGACAGCTCATAAATTCAGATGTTGCTCTGTTTCATGTTCAGTCAAATAGACTTTGATGGTTGTAATGTAGCAGCACAAAGGCATTTTGAGTTTTGTGAGTGCAAGGAGGAATATTAATTCAGTTTGGTTTTATCCCTGAAAAGTCCAATGAAAAAAGTGAGGAAGAGCCTTTCACATATTTTTTTACTTTCTTTTCCTACCTTGGTAAAAGCGGCTTCTCTTCAGCTTTAATAAAGGATGTAGTAGCTGAAAGGAAGCTTTTCCCATGTGAAGGAAAAGGATGGGAAATTGCAAAATGAGTTTACAAGATCATCAACAGAAATATTTCATAGGGCTTACAGGGATCCCTTTGTATGAAAGTGGGAGAACTACTAAGTCCCTCCATGAGGCAATAGTTTGTTTGAAGCGGCATACCAATAAAATTGTTTCTTTCCCCCTAGCTTTTCTGCTTTTTTGAAGAGGGCATGGGAACAGCCCATCAAAAGAGTTCATAAAGGTTAAGACCTTTATAGTTGTCCTTGACTTTGAGGTTCTTAGGTAAAAGCATTAAATAAGTGGAGTGTACTGTGACTGTATCACGGGCAGTACGTTGTTCTGTCACACCTTACAAAGTTAAAAATGTGATGAGTTCAAAACATGTTTCCTCATATTTATGCACAACATAGAACAACACAATTGCTCAACTAAATAAACAGGACATTTTCAATTATAAGGTGCCATTACCTTTGTGTGTTCTTGTCATTTATGAAATCAGCGGGTGGTTAATTAAATTGCTCCTTTTGACTCTTCTGAAGCCTGTGTATTAATTATATTTTAGTGGTGGTATGCACATTTCTCAACTTTTTAATGAGGGTAAAAGTTGTTTACCTCTTCCTTTGGAAATACATATTTTTTTCTTGAGGTGAGTGTAATATGGGGGTTTGCAGTGGGTTTTTCTTTCTTTCTTTCCAATAACATCTCGTTATTCAGCTGCTCATAGCAAGCATGTGGCATACTTAGTTGAAATAAAATCTTAAAATCTTCATTTTCCTGCTGCAAAGCACTGATAAAACTACAGAGTCTGTGCGTTAAATCCTGTGTTGATGGAGAGAATGGGTTCATCACATTGTAGGAGAACATGCTTCCTTCAGCCATTCAGGACTTTTGAAGCTGTGGCTCCTGAAGACAATTTTGGGGCCCATACACAGAATTTCGGTTCAGCTTGTTGGTGTCAGTGAGAGCAGTGCTGGTGTTTGGGGGTTCAGAGGGGGCCTTGTGGTGGCGGGGCTGGGCTGGGGAGCAGCTTTCATGCTCTACTTTTACCCCTTTCCTGTGGCGTGTGGTATTTTCAGCATGCTGCTTCACAGTACCCCCTTGTTAAAAATCTTGGCATCTCAGCAAATGCCATTTCCAGCCATGACTTTCTTTGAATTAATGATGGTTGCGCACTAGAGAAAGCCCATCTGGGCGTAGTATTGGTGTGTTGACAGAGGAATGCTGTAGCCAGGATTGGTTTATATTGGATCTCCAGATGAATTGGTGTATTACAGGCAAATGCTCAAACGCCTCTAGTCTAGCATAAACATTATCGACATCGTCATTTTAGTGCTGTTGGAAATGTTTCTAGCAGAGGTCGAAAGTTTCCATAACACTCTCAAGGTCTTTGAAATACCATTGCATGTTTTATCTCATGGGAAAGAGTAGAATGGGCCTCGCTTCTGATCAGACAATTTAATTGCTCTGGTGGCCTCACCAGGGGTGATGTCTCGTCTAGGCCATGCAGCTGTCCTATGAACCAGAAGGGCATCGGTCCTCTTCATTGTGCCGTTTATCCAAGCCTGTTTGTTTAACACCATGCCAAGCCAAGGAGAGTCAAGAAAAACAGTTTTGGTACTTTTTCAGATGGGTCATTTACTTTGCAATTGTGTTTTCTCAAGTGGGGGAGTGGTATAAAGACCACCCTGAAGTCTTCTGAAGCATCCACTGAGACCTCAAACTGAACCCTTGGCCACTGGAGCACACTCGTCTCCTGCTGATTTATGGTGTTGCTTGTAGGTTTAGGGTTTTTATTTCATCTGCTTCATGGAACCAAGTAAGCGAAGGGAGAGGACAATGTCTTGAGGGATATGGTGCTTATCACATTTAGCTAGACTTGCCTGCATGTCATTTGTATTATGTCCAGTATAATGGAAAAATAATACTTAAGTATTCAATTTGAAAGTGGAGTTATTGAAGTCCAATATACTGGACTTTATAAAAGCTGCTGTGGAAGACAGCGGTTTGTGAGTCTGCAAATACACAGTTTATCTAGTACTTAAAAAGACAGGAAGTTAGTTAATTTGAAAGAAAAACAGAATACTCTTTTTTTTTTCCTTCTTTTTTTAATTGACAAAAGCAGAGTAATTTCAGGATGTAAAACTGACTTCCTGCACTGCATACTTCTCCGGTATTGAGATACTGAATTATAAAACGATACAGAAATTTTTCAGAAAGTATGCGCAGTTTTGAGAACAGTTTCAACATTTGATTTTAATTTCCTTTTTTTCTGAGATAGAGGGAGGGGAGGAAAGAAAAATAACCTTATATAATTGGTTCTGTTGTTTTTCTTGCAAATGTGTTCCTTTACATAACATTCCTAGCACATGGAGAGCGTGACAGAGACTTGAAATGTCCTGGATGTGTTGTAAAGCCACTATAATATACGTGGAGTTATTGTAAGTGTTCCTGCGCCTGTGATACCCGCACATGCTCCCCGGGTGTGCTTACAAAACTGTGGTGCGCTAGATGTAGTAGCACTGTTTCATTATGCATTCATGAGAAACTGCTTGGCGACATTTTAGCCTGCGGTTAATTTTAATGTTAGGTTTTTAGGATTTGAAAAGGACACAGTGTAAGAGAGCACCCGCAGATCTTTTACGCTGGCTTCTGCTCCGGTTAGTATTTACTGAGCCGCAGCTCTCGGGGCTTTGCTCCTATTCGTGTGAGGTTGGGTGATGAGATGAATTTACTGCTTTAAGTAAATCAAACCCTGAGAGCTGCTTAGTGGTTATAGGAGGGGCTGGCCCTGTTTTAATTACCCACCAGTGAATTAATTTGTGTACACCAGCATGCCAACAACCTTTTTCCTTGAAGTTCCCTGTTGTCATGTGATATCCCCTCCTCCAGGAGAACAACAGTATATTGTTTCTTCTTTCCCTTTATGTTGGGCAGGTATGCTGTGCTCCCTCCTCGCCGCCGCTGGGATGGAAGGGTAAGAAATGTAGACTAAAAAGGTGATGAAGGGAAGGGGCTGTCGTGCTCTGTGTTGCAGGTTTTGTAACAGATCCTTGGTGCCAGCTGCCGAGGAATCGTACCTGGGTGTTTCCAGGGCTCCGCTCGGCATTTTAAAGATGCTCTTCTTCGGAGGCTGGGCACCGAGTGCTTAATTGCAGGTTAGACCCTGTGACGAGAATTACAAACAAGAAACGACGGGAATGCTTTCTATTCGGCTTGTTTCAGGTGCATAGGCTATTCTAACCCGAAGTGGAAAGTGAGTCTGTCTTGAATTAGCTGGTTTGTGCTTCTTGTTTAATTTTTTTAAAATTATTTTTGCATTTCTCTTTCTGAGGCTTTTTTCCTAAATTATATGGTTCTCTGATATGTTGTATTTAACAGGTTGATGCTTTGCAAAATGTTGTGATCAGGAATCTAAATTTCACTTGCATGAATACAAAGGCTCTTTCTGGTGATTTGCATGTATGTATATGAATTTTTAAAGATTAAAAAAATTTCAGCTTTGCTCAGTTGTAAAATTCAAGTTTAAAAACACATTTCATTAATTATGTGAGATTTCTGACATATTTGTAGTCAGAAGGTGAGAAAGAAGGAGAAGTGAAATAAAATGAAACACGCTGATGTGAGCAGAGGTCAGTGTGCGTTCTGGCTGAAATTAACCAACATCCTCCTCTCTCACAGCTATTTGTATTATGTATAAATGCATGAGATGTGTATCGAGAGGGTGGCTGGGAAATAAGCTCTTAAATGCGAAAGCTCTTTGGTCTCCTAGGATACGTATGTAGTAATACTTGTACAGTTATCCATAAGGTTTTCCAATAGGCATCCTAGAAAACCTGGTAAACTTCCAGGTAGCCTTTATAACCACCTTGCAAAAAAGGCTTCTTGTTTCATTGTGCAGTACATGCAAACTTCAAGTAACACATGTCCTCTGCTTAAGACTTTTTTTAAAAAACAAAAAGGGATGATACACTCCTAAGAAACATAACGAGAAACACAAGATCATTCATGCATTTGTTCCTTTTTTTTACTAAATCTGTTTGCTTTCAGGAATTCTTGGGAGAAAAACAAATGTTAAGATCTCTCGTGTGTAAGTTTTTGAAATTTATATATTTTGAAATAACTCTACTTCAGGTTTTCAAGTGGAGATGTCAGTCCCAGAAGAATAATTTCTATTTCACTGGTTTTTTAGGATTTTGGGAGGGGAAGGAGGGAGAGAGAAAAATGGGAGAGCAAGTGAGATGTAAGGTCTGGCCCTTAGGAGGTTTTTTAGTTGAAGATTCGAAATTGTTGGTGAGGTTCAGCGGTTTTGTTTGTGTAGTTTTCTTACCCTAAGCATGCTGTGTACCAATGTTTACAATAATTATTTGGGACAGGGTTTTACAGCTAGTTCATCGCATGCTTTGACCCACAGTTTGCAGCTAAATAGGAATCTCTGAGCCAAAGCATCGCCTTGGTTGCATTCACAAGTCTGAAGGGAGTTGGGATGGCAGTGGGTAGTGTGGGTCTCCAGCCCCAGCAGATGAGCTGTTCTCCAAATCCAGCATCCAAAAAAAAAAAAAAAAAAAAAAAAAAATCCATGTTCTATTGCATATGGGAAAGGTGCAGTGATTTATTTTCATGTACTTAATGAAAAAAAACCAAGACTCATGATAAACCCTTTTAGCTTTACATTTACTTCCATTTAGGAGTCAGGATTGGCTGAAGCTAAAGCATCAGAACATGCTTTAACAACAAAATAAGTATCAGGTCAGAATTTAACCTTATTGAAATGTCATGTTCAGTTAAACTGGCCTGTATGGACAAGCAGTAAATCCGAGTTCATGTATTTCTAGTTCTGAAGTTTGTAAAGGAAAATGTATGCAAATGACTCCTTTTAGCCAAAGTATGCCAGTAGCTTTCTAGTCTAACTTAATCTGTTCTGTGAAAGGTTTTACCTTTCCCATCTTAAAACTGTTCAGCTAGGATGGCCTTTTCAGGACTCTTTCCTTTTCTGTATATGTTTTCCTTGCATTTACTCAATATATGGAGGCAGACTGGTTGCCTGGGATTTTATTTATCATTTCTGTATTCTTATCCCATATGACTGATAATAAGAGACAGTGTTGCTTGTAGTTGAGCCTGCTGTTTTTAAAGTAAGATGTCTCCTTTGAATTAAAATCTCATCGTGTTCTTGACTGCGCTTCTGGTTTTCAGATGGAACACGGAAAGGACAAGACGAAGGCTTTTAATTACCTTGTTTGCCAACCTCTGGTTCATTAAATTGGAATTACTAGCTTTTAACTCTCAAAACCAGTGAAAATCAAGGCTGCTTTTTATTGCAGTATTAAACTGTTCTTTACAGAAATGTGAAAAGTCGTTTTTCTGACCCAAATGTCTTATGTCTAGCTGGAAACTAATAACTATAGAGCAGACTATTTTTTTGTGGGGGTTCCCTCATGCTTTTCTATATTACAAGCTTGATGCAGAAGGGACCATTCTCAGGATAAGTATTCCTTAGCTTTTTAGTGACTGTGCCAGGTGAAGATGACTTGTGACATAGTCTTTTGAACCCACTAGACCCTGTTCCTGTGAGCCGCTGGACTGCTCTGAATTTGATAGTAAGTTTGAGCCATTTCTTACAAGATATGGATTTTATGAACCAGCAGCTTGCAGATGAGCTTCTGACTAATTCCTCGAATCCCTGTTGTTGCTGATAGGAGCAGAGAAGCTCGGAAATACTTTATTTCGAAGTGCTCCATTGCACGCTAGTGCCGTTGCATCAAGCTAACCTGGCCTTATCAACACAGCTGCTGCTGCTGCTTCTCTACCAAGGGTAGGCAAGTGTCTACAGGAGTGCGGGACCTTGTGTAGTATTTCTGGAGTCTCAAGCGTCTTGGTGCACCGCACTGCTCCCTTTTTATGAAAAAGAGATATATCCCATGGGAATGTGAGTCTTTATCTCACAGAGACAGCATAATCTTTTGGGTTCATTTGCACGGCTCTCAGCACAGTAGGAGTGTTGTCTGTGATGGTTTCTGGCTCTTGGACAATATAACAATTAAAAAAAAAAGGTTTATAAAGTTTTAAAAATGTTTCATCTAAGTATCTGGCATAAAACATGTGAAAGTGTTTAGCGTGGGTTAGGAGTGAAAAAAAAAGTATGGAAATAAATGAGAGTTTGAATTTTTTATGTCTGTGAACTGAACCTAACTTGTTGAGAAGTGCTTGGTTTGGGAAAACGAGCATTGTGGTTAGGGAGTGCAAAGAAGATGGGCACTCCTGAGGCTGAATCGTCTGCCTCTTAAAGACCTTTCTCCAAAAGCAATGCTAATGAAGTAATATCCTTCAAAGCAAGACTGGTATTTTAAGAGCTGGCTCTTAAGGGTTGAATACATAGAATAAATGAGGAAGTGAAAATTGTATCATCCCCCACAGAATCTCAAATGCAAAATTTCAGCCTGCTGAGAAGAGATTGGACAGGGAGGAGGAGGAGGAGAAGGTTGGCTCCTTCCCAATGTAGCATGCTTCTGTCAGCCTCTGTTGCTGGAGCCATTTTGACCACGGATACAGAAAAGTGGTGCCTGAAGTTAGGAATCTGAACGTCCTACCTGGTGGGGCTCCTCAGCGCATCGCTCCTTTCCCACACTCTTCCCAAAATGTGGTGAACCCTAATTCCCTACTGGTGTGAGTAAATGTCTTCTATACATTTTGCAAATTCAAGATTAAGTATCTGAGAGCTGAAATGCATTTTTCTTTCGTAATTCTAGGCCTTTGTTTTTTTAACAACTTGGCTTTTTTTCGCTACATAAGCGTAGCAGTGGGAGCCCAGATGCCTCCCCACCCCACCAAACTTCTCCTAGCCCTTGCCCTTGTATGCTTGTAGGACAAGAAGCCTTCTCTGAGCTCTTAACCCCCTTGTACTTTTATTGGACAATTTTATTCTAGTTTATTTCTTTATAGTTATATATCTGTTATATATAGTTTCTGCATATGGCTACCAGTTTGGCCTTTTACATAGGTGCTACCACTTACATGTCTTTAGTGTCACTTTTTTTTCTTTGATTTTATTTTAATTTGTACTGTTCACTTAGAAGGTAATGATTTTCATTTGTCTGCCTTTGTTAGGAATCTTATTTTTTTAAGCAGAGAACCAGATTACCGAGGAAAGCGGACAGAAATGCTGTAACAGCAGTTCAGCGCTCACTCCTTCACATTATTCATTCTGCAAGGGGGAAGTAGGAGATTGCTGCTTAATATTTAGCCCCTGTCACTCATTTGAGAATACACACCAGGACCTGTTGGCTTACTGTGTGTTACTGTGCATCTTTGCTAACATTTTCACCTGAATCTTAAAGGACTTTTTCAACAGTGCTCCAACTGAAGTAGTTTCTTTCTGAGAGCACTACAGGATTCAAGGGGGGGACACTGCAGAAGCCAAACTTTGCACCTCGAGCAGATCAATAACTGCACTGTAAAATCTTCCCTGTCTAATAGGTGCTGAAATTCTATTTTTTAAATATATATATGTATGTATATATTAAACATGCAGTCAGCCAAGCTAATAGGGAAAGTAATTGAAATAAACAGCTGGCAAACATGGTTAGGTGGATAGAGAAATGTTTTAGGAAAAATCTGGAGGGATTTTTTTCTTGGTTGTTGCGGTTTTTTTGTTCAACAGATGTTGTCTCTGTTCTTTTTTGGTGGCTGTGGAATTACAAGGGCTGAAGCGGAGTATACATGATTCCTACAGTTATACTAAAAACAAACACAATGCTGTCTTTGCTTCCATATTCTTTGTCTCTGTCAAATCTGTATAACCAGACTTGACTTTACATAGTCAACTCAACGTCCACTTCCCTCTCTGAATCCTGTCTGGAGGCCCCAGATTAAGTACCAGTCTACTGTCTATGTAAAGACCTCTTTACATACAAAATATTTAAATGTTTTTTTTTATTTAAGATAATATTTGTATATTTAAGACTACAGCTTCTAGATCTAACATGTTCTTGTTATGTAAATTCTGATGGTGTGTGGAGCCATTTATTTTCAGTATCTATGTACAGGGTACATCTCTCTAAGGTACGGTACATGTACCTTTAGACAGTGAAGGAGAGGATCTCCATGTAAAGTTTTTATTTTCTGACAAGCGTCCTGCAAGATAATATGGGGATAAATAGAAAATAGCATGAGAACAGGTCACGCTCTGTCTTTCCTGCGTGCTCAAAGCTGGGTTGGCCAGCTGGCTCTGAAAATAGCCCTTTTACATGGATCAGAAGGAAAGTTCTCCCTGGAAATAAGGTGGAAAATAAGTTATGTACAGCAGCAAAGTGAAATGTCTTCAGCAGAGTTAATAGGTAGGGGCGTAGCCGTCATCCTAAAGTGTTAGGAATCAAAGAACTTGCCTTTATTGTGGAGCTGACGCGAGTGTCAGCTAGTGGATGGCATCCTAACGTCATTCCCAGACTCGGGCATGGCAGTGCTTTTGGGACCAGTCACCTGCTTGCCAAGGGGTGGCCGGAGGCAGCACAGCTTTCCCAGTTCCCTGGTCACACTGGGCTGCAGACCAAGTGGGGTGACTTTGCAGGTGAACCCATCACTCTGCGTGCGGTACCCTCTACTCACGAGCAGGTCATGTCTCCTGGCTAATGTGGCCGGTGCATAGGTAGCCCGAGTTAAACACTCTTTTGACTGTGGGCTTGAGAAGGCTTTTATTTTCTTCTTTTTTTTTTTTTTTTTTTTTTTTTATTCCTTTTTTGGT